>PVJC01003090.1:0-73379 GCA_004026665.1 Murina feae
TATATGTACATCTACATTAAATTTTTTGAGCATATATGAATATTTGTATACATATACAACATGTGTACACACACACCTTTTTAATTAATCATGCCACATCAATTTTCTAAGACCTGGTTTTCTGACTTAACATCATGTGACTACATTTAAAAAAATACATTGGCCTATTTCATCATTTTATTAATTGTAACATATGCTATTATCTTCATATAAAGGGATATATGAAATTATTTTGAAACTTCATTTGTATGAAATAATGCACTAATAGAAATAATGAGACTAAAGAATATGATAAAACTAAATCTAAAATTTTAATTCTTCAAAATCTTTTATTAAAAAAAAAAACCTGAAATTTTTTCACCATTTAATTTCTTAATAAATAATACATACCTAATGCCTTTATTTTAAAAATTATTATCCTTTTTAGATTAAAGCTCATTTTCAAAATCACCAATACAGAGATTCTTTATCCAGTGATCACGAATTTAAAAATTTATTCATGAAAATATATGTATAGAGTATTTCCAGTCTGAAACACTGACACACTTTTCTCTTTATCCACCTCCAAAAATATCATCTAAAATACTGTAAGCCATTGGAGGTCGCTGGTCAGGTATGTCTGTTAATTGGCCCAGAGAACAACATTACAACCAACCCCTAGTTTTTACTCTAACAACCATCCCACTTCACCCAATAAAATCTCATATACCTGAGTCCATACTTGGGATAGTAAAAATTTATTAGGAACTTACTCGACTTTCTATTTACACAATCATTTTTATTAAAGAATCCACATTCCAATTTTACCTTTCACTAAAAATCTTTATATAGTATTCAAATAATCATTCAGATCTATTAGGTGGTATCAGAGTTCTATCCCTGTGAAAAAAGTCCAATAATAAGAAATTTTGTTTGAAGAAAGATTTTTCCAACTGAGTGTAAATAAGGCTATGTACTAATCAATACCTTATATTATACCTTGTATTTATTTTATACCTTATATTATATTTAAATAACCATAATTACATCAATATTATAATAGAGGCCAGTCATACATTAACTATTTTCATTTTACTTAATGTCAGATTGCCAACTTTAATAACCCATATCCCAAGGAGACACATTTATTTTCATGTCACTCACGCTGTACTCTTCTCATTACTTACCTGTTTTTCTATGTTGCGAAGAAGCAGTGTAGGGCTACTTGGTGACATTTCAAAATCTTGTTCTGGTAAAGGATCTTGACTCCCTTGGGGAAACTGAGGATTCCCTGTAATATTTAATGTAGTTGCTTGGTCTGCAAACTGTATTTGCTTTTTCAAATTGTCTTTTGGAAGTTGACATTCTTCTAGGATCACTAGCCCCTAGTCAAACATCAATTAAAGAGTTTAAATGAAAACAAAATTGACTGTTAAATTAACCTTAATGTTATAATACACTTGAAACCAAGCTTCTTATTACCCTTTGGAAATCAGAAAATACACACTTGGTAGTTTAACACTAAAAAATTAGCTGATTTAAAACGTGTACCTAAAATAACATGTACGTCTGATGGAGCAGGCTTTATAAAATATTGTCATAAATTATACATATGCAGTATTTTTGTCTTCTATTGGTTTTAGTTCTTAACATTAAAAGCATGACACATTTAGAATAAAGTTAGAAGTTTACAAGCAAGATATGAACATTTCAGACTGAAATTTAGAACATTTCCTGATTTACTCTTATATTTTTAGCATTTCCATTTGAGTTTATATTTGAGTACTCCCAATTTCATAAATTAAAATACCAAACTTATAAACATCCAAACAACAATCTATTATATTAACTCCTTTCAGAGTCCTGTAAGAACAAGCCCCAAGCCTATGGCTGCCAGTCAGCAACCTTGAGCAGGACTAAACCACTGAGAAAAAGTTCTCTCCAGGCCAATCAAAGCTCTTGTTTACAGGGTAGATAAGTTAATAATAAAGATACAAGTCTTCAAATCTGATTTGGAGAATTTTCTGAAATGTAAGTCATCAGAAGAATATGTAGGGATCTATCTTCCTCTGCACTTCCTGCCCCATGCACATACTTTTTCTTCGAATGGCTTGCTAAACTTTCTCCCACTCTTCCTGGCTGCTTTACTACTACTATTAGGAGCAAGGTCTCTCAGAGCCAAGGGAAACGGGAAAGAAAGGATGAAAAGAAGTGTACAGATATGAGCTTAATGATTTTATAATCATTTCTCACTGCAAAACTTTTCCCTTTCTACCCCTTTTACCCCTGTAAAGAATAATACATGTTCTTATATAAGTAGATGTAGATTTTTGCAAGATACCAAGAAGCTCCTACAAACTAGATGAAAAGGTATTAAATGATGAATGTGGCTAAAATATTATATTCTTGTCACGAAAAACAGACTAAAACATTAATATAAGTTACAGTATTTCAAGATGGACAAATTAAATGACTGCTGTGGGTCGGCTTACATCATCTATAAATGCTATTTATAGGATGAAAACTTTCTATCTATAATAATTAAAACATAATATGCTAATTAGACTGGACAGCCAAATGACCTTCCGGACTACCCTCTGGACAAAGTTGGGGTTGCGAGGGCCGAGGCAAGCCACCGCAGATGCAAGGGCCAAGCCTCTTGCATGAATTTTGTGCATCGGGTCTCTAGTAGAATATAATATGCAATATATGAGTTAGTTTATGCTATAATTTAGAGAATCTAAAATTTTACAATGACCTTGGTCAGCTATGCTATTAAACATACATTTTATAATTTTGTAGTAATATATTACCTTGATGTTTGGTAAAAGTAAAAAATAAATTATTCTTTTTACCTATACTTACAACAATGCTAGTAACTTTACCAAAAAAAGAGGATACAAATTTTTTTTTTCCAAATCCTCACCTGAGGATATTTTTTCCACTGCTTTTTAGAGAGAGTAGAAAGGAGGGAGGGAGATATCATGGTGAAAGAGACACATCAATCGGTTGCCTCCTACATGTGCCCCAACTGAGACCTGGGACTGAACCTATGGCTCAGGTACGTGCCCTTGACCTGAATCAAAATCACACCCTTCGGTGTGCAAACCGACACTCTAACCACTTAGACACACCATTGATACCATTTCAATGACTATTTTTGTAGTATGCACAAATACAGCTGTCAAGAAATCTGAAAAAGTATATTTAAAAGAAGTTTTTGTTTTATTTGATGTTTTCAAAAATTAAATTAGACTTGATATAGTATCAGCAATCACAAAAACTCTTTAAAATATCGAAATGTCCATTCAAAAGTTATATAAGTCTCTTACTAGGTTTTTCACAAATACTTGATGTAAAAGAAATACATGTTTCCACCAATTTAACTGTAATTCTGTTTGATTATAGTATATATTATGGGCCAAGATACTCTGAATTAGCCTGATTTCATAACCCCTACTTATATTGTTTCTATACATAAATTGATTCTGAGTTTCAGAAGCTCAACTTACAAACCTTAGGATACTATATTTTTATATAGTAGGGGGCCTACCATAATTAGTTCAATGAAGAATAATACTTTAAAAATTTAACTAGGGAGACATTCATAGTCAACTTCATAACCTATTTTTTTTCCCCTTAAACTACTGCCCTGGTTAAAACTCTCACAGTGTGAGAAGAATGGACATGATTTTTCTTTGCCCTGGCCAATAGAGAAAAAAGGAAAGAGGAGTAATTTCTTTGGAGTCACTGCAGGGATAGTTTCTGTTTTTAAAATTCAGGAAAAGGACATGTGTGTGTTGGGTCATAATGATGTACACTTTAAATATGTTATCATTATATCTGTCAACTACATACCTCAATAAAGCTGAATTTTAAAAAATCAGGAATAGTACAATGATACATAAAACAAGGCAATAACAAAATTATAAAAATTCTTTAAAATAATTAATTGAGATAACTGAGACAAGAGAAAACTCCAGCCTGAGATGAAAGCAAATCAACTGCTCCAGAGGAGACAACTGTTTCTGATAATAACACTAGAGAGATCCCCTCCCCACTCCCAGGGTCCTCATAGAGAAGACATAGTGTGAAAAAATAAACTGTCTTAGCAACATCTTTATTATATATATAAAGTCACCAAGGTAAATTTTAAGCAAAAATTTTAAATGAAAAGTTAAACATAAGACATGTATAATTTAAAATGTGGAACATCCTATTACAGGATAACAACACAAAAATCTAAAAGAGAAACCATAGCCAGCTGTTGTCTTATTCAAAAACTGAAGCAGAGAAAAGAAGAAATATGAAAGTTATACTGTGTTATAAAGCTACTATAAGAACAAGGAAGAGATATTAACATCTGCTTTCTTCTCTCTAAAAATTGAGGTCACCTGGAATATTTCAAAGAAAAGGCAAATGATAGCTTCAACATCTACACTTGTAGATCGCCTAGTGGAGCTAGTCTGTGTTTCCTGACCAGTCACAAACTGTCACTGATTTAAACAGAATATTTACAAGAGAGCATCTCTCAATCTCTTTCCCTTCCCCTTATCTCTAAACCTAGAACAAAGGGTTTGTTTTTCTTTCCTTTCAAGATACATTGAATAGAAAAGTTCTGTCTCACTCAAGATAACCATTCTTCTCAATGCTTTTTTCTTATAATAGCCCAAGAAGCTGTAAGAATAAAGGAAGTGCTTGTTTTTCTATTCCGTATAGTAACAGCTCAACTAAACTGCAGATAAATAAGCAATTAATCATATTCCTAAGAAATTTAAGGATAAACTACCAAAATAAATAGTATATTTTGATAGCGTAATATTAATGACATTTTCCATAAAACAAATATAATGTGGTTCTTAAGGGAACAAAGGGCCAGATATACATCTAGCCTAGCCCTAAACCAAGACAAATGTAAGTAAGGCCATATAAATTATTACTGGGGAGTTTAGATTTCTTTCCTTTAAACAACCTATTTAAAAAATATAAACTTATAATCAAACTTTTAAAAATGTTTAACAACAATTATACAGCACTGCTTAGAAAAGGCAAAATATTAAAATATCTTTTCCTAAGTCAAAGCAAAATGAACTAGACTATCTGGATTAAAACATAAAACATACAATTTAGCTGAAACCCAGTTTCTTGGAAATTTGTAAATTGTTTTAAATCTGGCTCATGCTTACTACTCTTTTGCTATAAAAATGCTTGTGATATATCCTTTTAAGAAACTAAGCAAAGAGGAGAGATTATTTGGTGATCCTGAAAGGACTGGAAAATCACTACAACTGAAGGACAGCCCTGGTGAAGACAGGTTTAAAGTAAGAAACAGTCACTACAGTAATTGAATAGGAAACTTCCATCAGGAAACTATTCTGGAACACAGTTCCCTCAAATGCAACAGAGAGAACCATTAAGCCTAAAGTGTTATTTCTGTTTTTCCATACACCTTCCTACAGGCATCACCATC
Source organism: Murina feae (assembly GCA_004026665.1). Lineage (NCBI taxonomy): Eukaryota > Metazoa > Chordata > Mammalia > Chiroptera > Vespertilionidae > Murina > Murina feae. The sequence continues at coordinate 5,450 of PVJC01003090.1, forward strand.
ATATTGATGACTTTCTACCTTTCTCTCCTGTCCTTGACAACTCATACTTTCTGCTCCTTTGAATCTAATCTAATAAAAGAGTAATATGCAAATTAACCCTCACTGTTACACCCACTGGCCACGCCTACCAGCCAATCAGGAGCATATATGTAAATTAACTCAACTAAGATGGTGGTGGTCATGGAGCTGGAGTTGCCCAGGAAGCCAGGGCTCTGCGGGCCCTGAGCTCTACTCAAGGCTACAAAGTTTCAATTATAGAAGTTAAATAAATCCCAGATACCTGCTTCCAGCCAGGCACCCCAGTAGGGACCTGAACCCTGAAGGGGCTGTGGGCAGCCTGAAACGGCCCTCTGCCCCTCACCCAGGCTGGCCAGGCACCCCAGTAGGGACCTAAACCCTGAAGGGGCTGTGGGCAGCCTGAAACAGCCCTCTGCCCCTCACCCCAGGCACTCCAGCAGGTGGACATCCCCCAAGGGGTCCCAGACTGTGAGAGGGCACAGGCCGGGCTGAGGGACCCCCCTAAGTGCACAAATTTTATTATCCTTAAAAAAGATCATGTTGTTTCTTGACTTCAAACCTTAAAGAAATGCCCTTTCCTAATTTCTAGTTCTATTGGTTCATCAAAGTACTATATATTCTCTGAAGTTGTATTAAGGCATCATCTCTTTATTGATGTTTTCTCTGACCCACATGCTAACCCCTAAAATAAGTGTTCTCTCTATGCCACTTCTATATGTTATTAAAAACACATGTCATTGCACATATGTATTACATCATATTGCAGCTATCTACATGGTCTATCACTCCCACCAAAATATAAACTCATGACAGAGAGAGCCTAAAACTTATTCATCTTTATTTATGTGCAGACCCTAGGTGGGCTGGGCTAACCACATGGTTCCAGAAGTCCTCCATTCACAGCTTTTTGTTTTCAAACCAATCACCAGTATTTCCTCCATTACAACATTATCTTCACATTTTCACCATGTTGAATACAATTTCCCACAAAAAAAGGTTATCAAGATATTAGCAACATTTATATTAAGTTAGACTTCATGGGATTGCAGGAGAACTCTTTTTGCTATTGCTTCTATGGAAAAATATACTTGTTCCAAGCAAACACCCTACAATTTTGGAGATACAATATATCTTTAAGCTAGGGAAATCCCATCTTAAATTTCCCCTGGTTGGAACTAAAACAGCATTTATTTGTGTATAATTTGCTTAATTTGTATTCCCATAGACTGTAAATCCTACAAGAGATTTGTAATATTTACAACTGACGTAGAATAGTATCCAAATCCTCAAGAATACACCACTACCATCACCAAAAAAGAATAAAAATGATAAATTAACTCTTACACAGAAAAACAAACAAACCTGGATAATTAATTACACTGAGGCCCAATCTCACAATGTTCAGTAATAAATTAAAACAGCAATAAAATAATACTTCACAACCATTATACTGGAGGTCAAAAAATATAAAATGTAGGCAAAAATGTGGAGAAACAGCTCTTACGCGCTGCTGCCAGTGGGAATACTGACTATTCAGTCACATCAACGAGTATAAGAAAACTGAAGATAGCCATACCCAACACACAGCACTTCCACTTTTAGACATGTAGCCAAGAGCTCTCCACAGCTCACAAAAACATAGCATAGTCACTGCAGTATTATTTTTACTGGCGTAAAAATGGAAACATTGTCTACTGAAGAAAATAGGAGAAGAGATAAATATTTCATTGCATTCATACAATTCTAGTCATATAATTAAATAATATACTGGAAGTATAAAAACGCATAAATAGTATGCTGAGCATAAACAAGCAAGTTGCAAAATAGTTTGTAGTATCATTTATACAGACTTCAAAAGCATAGAAAACAAATATTATTTGTAGACACAGACGCCTATTTGCCAATAGTATAAAAACATACATACTTAAACCTATATAATTTTGTTAAATGATGTCACCCCAATATATTTAATAAAATAAAAATACATAAAAATAATAAATATTAAAAAATGTTGGAATCAGAATAGTGGTTACAGTGGTATGGGGGAAGAGAAGGGCTGTAGGACCAAACAACTACTTCAACTACACATGTAATGCTTTCTTAGTCTAGAAATGAAATGCATGCTGGCAAAAATTTAATATTTGATAAATTTGGGGGTAGGTACACAGGTGTTCATCATATTGCTTTCTGCAACACTTTATGTTTTATACATTTTTAATAAACAAAACAAAAAACTCTGAGGAGATTTCAATAAGATACACTCAGTATTTTTTACATATAATAAAATACATGACAACAAAATAGAAGTTTATAAAAATGTATATCATTCTATCACCAGGAATCCAACAAAGTCCAGAATTGTTTAAGTATGATAAAATGGACACAATAAATACAAAGGCATTACAAAGATAGCTTCAATTTACAGCAATTAATATATCAAAAATCTTAACTAAATTTTTGTAAAACCTATAACAATTATTTTGTATGGAGAGATGAGGACAAACTAAGTCATACTATTTTTTAAAAAACAGAAGAACACAGAAAGTACCTTGGAGGCACGAATCTGCCTGTGAATATCCGTTAGTTGTTGGATTTTGTATTCTAGCTCTGAAATCTGGGCTTGAAGCCATGTCCATCGGCTGCCAACTCTTGCTCTGTCTACAAGCCACTTCCATTCAGTACTACAGTTACTGTGAACAACATAGACATTGTTAGTCAAAACACAAAGGCAATCAAATTTTCACAGAGGTTGCTTAATAACTTCCTTGACTCCTGTCATACAATCCCAATTTCCTTTCCAAAACATCTAATTACATGAACCGAGAATGGCATATCAACTTCTTATCACAGGAAAAGATTCAATTTTCTTATCTTTCCATTCCACAAACACCTGTTTTTATTCAGTGTTACTTAATCAGCAGTAGGGTAATCTCCTTTGCTACTTAATACTTTATTAATGTGGAAGGGCTGAAATAGGAGTGGGCCAGCAAAGAAAAGGAAACAAGAATGACAATAGTAACACCATGTAAAAACTATTGCATGAGGCTTTTCTAGCAGCCAGATGTCACGTTTCAGACAAGTCATTTGAACTGTGCTAGATCTAAATCCAAGCAACAAACCTTAGCTATGCAATTGTACTCTATGTAAGTTTCATTTAGCTAAAACAGAAATCACTATTAAGTAATTAAAATCAAAGAAATTGTCAAAAATTATCAACGATGAATCGTCTGTTGCATTTCAAATATGCATACCAAATATATAAATTTTGACATGTTTCTTAAAATAAACAGCTTGTTTAAAATCTGACTTCCAGCATTCACAGGCCAGAGATGACAAAGAATTTAAGTAAAGCCTATTTCATGCATACTTGAACATAAGAGTTGAACCCTAGCTCCTCTATCTTTTGGCAAGGGTGCAGCTTTAATCAACATTTTGTAAGATTACCAAATAATTACTGTATTAAAATGCTCCAACCACACCAAGTAGAAAACAACTATTTGGATGAGGAGAGAGAGAATCAATTAGGAACCTCAGCTTAAAGGAAAAACCTGACAGAGATTGAAGGTATAACTGAAGGACAAAAATTATTTAATGGAAAAACACAAGCTTTATGAGATACTTGTTTAAAAATGGCATTTATTGTCAAAACCCATAGAATGAATGTACAAGACCGAAAGTGAACCCTAATGTAAATTATAGACGTTGGGTGATAAAGATGTGTCAATGTAGGTTCATAGGTTGTAACAAATGCACTACTCTGGTGAAGGATGTTGATAATGGGGGAGGTTATGTTTGTGCAGTACAGGGTAGGAACTCTGTATTTTCTGCTCAATTTTGCTGTAGCCTAAAACTGCTCTAAAAAAACAAGTTTAGCCCTAACCGGTTTGGCTCAGTGGATAGAGCGTCGGCCTGCAGACTGAAAGGTCCCAGGTTAGATTCCGGTCAAGGGCATGTACTTTGGCTGTGGGCACATCCCCTGTAGGAGGTGTGCAGGAGACAGCTGATTGATGTTTCTCTCTCATCAATGTTTCTAACTCTCTATCCCCCTCCTTCCTCTGTAAAAAATCAATAAAATATATTAAAAAATCAAGTTTACTACTTTTTTAAAAATAGATGAAATCGTAATAGAAAGTCTTTCATATATACTTTAGTCAAAGAAAACATTAAAAGAGATAATTTATTGTCAGAGAAACATATTACAATTGTAACTTTATTATACAGAATTTACCCATTATAACAGGATTTTACATTATATCCATGTTCCCAAAAGCTATTATTTTTTTAAGATTCTAATTGCGCACAAAGTGATAAAGGAGACTTTCATATATATTTGGAATTTTCTTGGAATTATTCTTTATTCAGTTTATAGTCACTATTGTGATTTTATAATGACACTCAAATCACATTTTTATAATCAGAGACAAAGTAAGAGAATGCCTATTCACAGATATTTAATATCACTGCCAATCATCAGCAGTGAGGAAGGCAAGCACCAGATCATGCAGTGGTTGCATAGGTTGAGGGTAAAGTGTTGGATTTCATACAAAAACAAAGTTATTAGCAAGATCATAAGAAAAAAAAAATTTTGGAGCACTCTGGCTACCAGCTAGAGAAAGCATTGAAGGGGGACATGCGAGGAAATAAGGCAAGTATTGGAATGCAACTATAATAATCTGGATGTGACAGAGATAGTGATCTCCAAATATTTTCTTGCACTTAAGTTGCAGCCATGAGATTAGTTCTGGCCAATGGGCTATAAGTAGAAGTGACCTAATCATTGCCAGTTCACCTGACAACCTTTGGAGTCACTAGTGCAGACAGTACAGCCACAAGATGGAGGAGGATCACAGACCAACCTACACTGTATGTAACACAAGGTGAACCTCTACTGTGTTAAACTACTGAAATCAGGAGGTTAATTTGTCACTCTAAATATAGCCTGTTGTGAATAAAAGATGAAAATGCTTGGACTGGGAAAGGAGTAGGAGACAAAGAAGAGTTGAAGAAGATAGATTCGAGGCTCATTTTAAAGTTGATAGGACTTGTAGAAGTATGGTGTAGTAAGCATGGAGAAATCAAAGATGATCTTAGATAGTCTTTCAGTAAGTTTTGTTCCAGCTGGAAAATTTCCCTACAACATGCACTTTTGCTTGGCTATTAAAATGATGATTAGCTAATGGCAAAATATAATAAATATTTTTCATGGAGTTCATGTTATTGTACTCCTAATAAAGATATTCTGATATTCAAATTAAGTTTAGAGAAATCATTTTTATGTTCATACACTATATTAAGTTATACTAACATAGAAAAATAACAGTATCATATTAAATTTAAACTAATACTGGAGCTTTGTGGTATATAAAATGAATTATCTGTAAAGGATACATTGTCCTGCATTTTGATAGGAATAAATAAAATATATTTGCTATAATTAAAAGTGGTAAACAAGCTTTTCCACAAAAAAATGCTTTCTTGGTTAAAAAGTGTATTTCTCAAAAATAATTAACATTGCAAACATGTTACGGATAAGCCTGTGGCTATCTCAATTAAAGGAGTTTAACACTGTTTTACCCTAAAGTCAAAACAGATTTCATGTAAACAACTTATACAGCCAATAATGTAATGGTTTATTTAATTTAGAGCGTAACTTATAAGAACATAGCTGATGCAACAACAAACAAATAAGAACATGAGGAACACCCAGTGTCTAGACTTCCCAATTAAGCATGTAAGACCACTAACACTGATTCCCTGCATCTCTGTGGAGTCTGTAACAGACCACCACATGCTGACCATAAGGAAGGGCTCCTCCTTCCAGTGAAGATTAGAGTGAAGACATCTGTGAGTGGAGACCACATGGGCAGTGAGACTAATCAGTCCCCAGAATATGCCTTCAATCGTCATTCTTGCTTATTTGCAGTCACCACTTAACTTGGTCAAGAAAACAAGCACAAGCTGTTTAAACCAAGTTGTTTTGAGTATAATTTTTCTTGATACTAACTTATTGTCAACATCACGAACCTACACCCGTTTTGACCTTTAAGTGTAGTTCATCAGAATAAGACAGAACTTTCTAATACCACATTCTACATTACCAAAACTTAAAGAGGGGCTGGTATAAATTATGCCTTTAACATAAATTTTTAGCTCACTAACAACAATAAATTAACTATGATAAAAAGTCAAAAAAGAAGATCCAGTTGTAGAAAATAACTAGCCTAAGAAAAATAAGAATTGTATTGGGAGAAGTACATTAAATTATGCCAAACTTCTCCACTCGTGTTTGCTCACCTAGGAAGAGCTTATCCTTGCCCAAAATCTGATTTCTTTAGACCAGGGGTTGGTAAACTTTTCCTGCAGGCAGGCAGAGAGTAAATATTTTAGGCTTTGTGGGCCACATAGAACCTTTAACAACCACTCAACTCTGCCATAATAGAATGAGAGCAGCCACTGATGATACATACGTGAATGGATGTGACTGTATTCCAATAAAACTGTTTACAAGAACAGTCAATAGGCTGAATCTGGTCCATGGCTGTAATTCTCCATCCTTGATGTAATTCTCCGATCCCTGATGTTGTTAAATTACTTGCTTTTCAACTTCCTTCTTTTAATCTTGCTTTTAAGACCTGTTAGAGGTATAGAGTAGCCACTAACTAGGGTAATTCACTCTTGAAGAGTGAGCTTTCTGGGGTCTCTACTGAACATCCAAATCTTCGACAAAGTCTTTCACTCTTCTTGTTCAGAACTCAAACATCTCCAAATTGTGTACGAGTGCTGGAAATTGTTCAGATTATGGCTTCCTAATAGTCCTTTATCTGTCCCTGTGGAGTTTCATGTACACATGCATAGTTTAGTATTCAAAAAGTTATCTCAAGGGGATTTCTGGAGCTTTTTAGTTACATATGTAGATCCCTCAATTTCAATACTCTGATCTACTAATTCCAGCTATCTCAGCCTCCCAAACTTTAATCTTTGTCTCAATTAAGGCCACTGTGTTCTACTTAGCTTTCTATGCCTGCATCAGAGATCATAAAATGCCTTCAAGCAGAACACAAAGGCAATCAGAGTCACTTCCTCTGTTTCTCTTTCCTCAGGAATTACTGAACCTCTGCCCTTTGCTGCCTTACACCCACTGTGTCCATTTTCTGAAAACAGTGACTGTCTCAAATAAAAGATAGGGCAAAAGTAGGTTTATAGTTGTGAGTAAGCAAAAGTGTTTATTCTTTTATTGTCATTAATTATTATGTTATTTTCCATACAAACAACAATACACCTACTTTAGTCCCATCCTGTGTTTTTTTTTTATTTAGTCCTCACCCAAGGATATTTTTTTCATTAATTTTTAGAGAGAGTGGAAGGGAGGAAGGGGAAAGAGAGAGACCTTGACTGTGAGAGAGACACATGGATTAGTTGCCTCCCACACATCCCCCAACCAGAACCAAGGCATATAACCTTCACTGGGAATCAAATCCGCAACCCTTAGGTTTGCCCACTGATGCTCTAACCACTTGGAAAACCAGGCACGACCCCATCTTGTATTTTGTCCAGTTTGCTCATTAAGTACAGCCAAAGAGCAAGTACAGTACCAATAACTCCACTCCATTGTGGCTAGAACTTAAAGAACTTTTATGTATTAAAAAAAAATGATTTGGTGTGGAAATCAGATGAAGTACTGGTTAATTATTTTCAACAATTCAGGTAGGGACAGAATCCTAGAGGAAAGCAAAGCCAACAGTTCCCTGAAAACAAAACTAAACAAACAAATAAAAACCCTATAAAGCAAAGGTAATTCTTGACTATTAAATGAGGGGGGAAAATCTACATATTCAAGTTGAGGTGTCTTGTCATGAAAGTTTAACATATACCTTACTTAATATACCCCTCTCTCAAAAATATTTCGTGCCATTTGGATCATTTAGGTTAACAAGTTCTCATTAAAATATTCATTGTCTTTATGAAAACTAAGTCTCATTAACATACAGGTCAATAACATTAATATTCTACCACTAACAAAATAAATCAATGAATAGTTATGAACTTTAGGAAAATTTGACATGGAAATAAATCAAGGGGGAGGGTGCATTTAGGATGTTCAAGGAAAATCTGAGACTAAAACTAAAAAGGAAAGAGAAACAAAAAGGAGCAAAAACAATCTTAATATATTTTACAATTCTGCCTAGAATTCTGGCAGAACCAAATCTGTTAACTGTATAAACAGAAATTTCCAGTGGTAGTTTATAAGAATTTACAAGTCAGGTTGCCAAATTTAATCTTCTTCCCTTACTACCATCTATCCACCCTTCTCCCCCCAGCCAAAAAAAGGATAAAAGAAAAAAAAGAGAGCTTTGGAACCACTTATGTACTCTAAATACTACTCTATGTCTATTGTATGGAAAAAATTTTGAAAGTTAATGGTCTGTTAAGTAGTCTTAACTCTTTTTAAAATCCTTGCATAATATCAAATACTGACAAATAGCAGACAAATAATGCAAACAAATGAATTTTTAAACTAGTCTAAACATATTTGCTAAAGGAATAGTCTGAGTCATGCACTTAGCAGTTAAACAAGCATTGTGTGTTTGCACGTGTGCATACATCTTTTGTTCAGAAAACCAGGCCACCATGTAGTGTTTCCAGTGTAGAGAAGCCCTCCTTTAACCACAAGGGATACGTTCCAACACCCCCAGTGGATGCCTGAATCCATGGTTAGTAACAAACCCCAATATGTACTGTATTTTTTCTTATACATACATAACTATGATAAAGTTTAATTTCTAAATTAGGCACACTAAGAGATTAATGATAACTAATAATAAAATAGAACAATTATAACAATACTAGAGGCCCAGTACACGAAAATTCGTGCATGGGGGGTGTCCCCTCAACCTGGCCTGCCCCCTCTCACAGTTCAGGAGCCCTCAAGGGATATTCTACTGCCGGCTTAGGCCCGCTTCCCAGCTGACCCAGCTGATCAGGGGGAAGGTGCTGCCCTCATCACCCTGCTGCTGCTGTTGCCTCTGGCCACCCTCTGTGGGAGGTGACCAAGCCAATCAGGGGTAGGCGCTGCCCCTATCACCCTGCTGCTGCTGCCACTGCTGGTCACTGCGGCTGCCTGCCCTCAGCCCTCGCAGCCGCCATGGCTTTGTCCAGAAGATGTCTGGTCTATCCAGTCTAATTAGCACATTAACCTTTATTTGTATAGGTACTATAATAAAAGTTATGTGTGATCTGTCTTTATTCATATCTTCTGCTCCCAAATTTAATGCCTTTTCCATCTTAATTAAGGACTTATGTATTGTGGCTGTAAGTCTGCAATTTGAAGCGTAACAACAAAAACTAGCACAAATTTATTTTTTCTTCCTTACAACTTTATAGATAGGAGATTCATTCTTACCATACATCTTAGCAACCTTAGCATATGATTTTTTTTCTTTTCCTTAAGTCAAGAATTTTACCTTTTCATTTAAAGGAAGCACTTTACAACTTCTCTTTGGCGTATCCAAATTGCCAGCATCACTACTCTGGTACTTTGGGATCACTAAGTAAGGGTTACTTGAACACAAACACTGAGATACTGTGACAGTCAGGGAATAACCAAGATGGCTACCAAGTAACAGGCTGGTAGCATATTACTGCGTGGATACACTGGACAAAGGGATGATTCATGTCCTGGGCAGAATGGAGTGGGTGGGACAACATGACATTTCATCATGCTATTCAGACAGTGCATAATTTAAAACTTATAACTTGTTTAATTCTGGAATTTTTTATTTAATGTTTTAAAACGCAAGTGACCATGGGCAACTGAAGCCAGGAAAAGTGAAACTGCAGAAAGGGGGAGGGGAGGCACTGTTATACACTGCACAAGGGCTTGCCCGAAAAGGACAATCAGGGCTCAAATCCACGAGATCTCCAACAACAAGCCCTGCAATTACAAATCTAAATCTGCTCAGAAGAAGGAGTACCTTCTTCTATTGCACACAAATGGACCAGTGATGGCCCTGCTGACCACTACAATTGACAATGAAAAAATGAAAAGAGATAAAAGACAATTAGACTACTCTTATTTCTCAGAAAGGTGATTATCACTATCAATCCAGAATTGAATACAAGTGTTTCTGCTATAACATAGTATATGCATTCCTGAATAATGCCATGTCCTATAAAATAGCTGGACTTATAGAGGGAACAGAATTAGAGCCAGACCACTCAAAATCTATGGAATTTTAAAATGAGTCCTAAAAAAAAAAGAATCCTTATAAAAATATTAGTACAGTTTCCACTGGCATTTGTATCAATAAGCCTGCCCATCCTTTAAAGCTTTGTATCTTGGAACTCATGGTTCTTCCTTTGAGAAATGAAAGAGAGAAGATACTCACTTCTAATAGAGACCAGGTTAATAAAAATTAAAAATAGTATATAAAGGTAACTTTCTTAATTTCTTTTTAACAAAAGTGAACTATCCTCATAGTTACTTCAAATGAACTTAGAACTTCTTTTATCTTTTAACATAGTGGAATATATAGCAATTTTTAAGCCAATAAACCAGAACTTTATTACAATATAGGAAGGTAATTTTCAGCATCTTTCTTATACTACTAAGACTTTCTCTTTAGTTGTGAAAAAGCTTTCCCCCTCATCATTCTAAAACATTAACGTGTTAACAGTGTTTTGGAAAAAACTCCAAGCCAAATTCCACACTATTGACATTGTTCCTCTATAGCCAAATATTAAAAGAAGTTTTTCAGAGAGAAGTAAAATTGTATAGGTTAGAAACAGCGTTCTATATAAAGAGAAAAAAAACACTGGAAAGTAAGTGAAAGGAAAATAACTTTTATTTTTCTTATCTTTAATGGGTCTAATTGATAATGGAACTAATGATTTGTTCAAAATAATAGCAACAATGTAATTAAGTTTGTATTTGTGTGTGTCTGTGTGTACTAGAATGTATGTGTGTGTATATGTGTATGCTTGTATATAAGTAGAAGTGATACAAGGGACAGAAGAATTAGGATTATTTTGTTATTATAAGGTACTTGCACTACCCAGGAAGAGGTATGTTATTTAAAAGAAAACTTGGATTAGCTGTATATGTACATTGCAAACTCTTGTGTTACCACTAACAAAAGACAAAAAAAGAGAGACTGATATGCTAAAAATAAGAAAGTAAATCATATAAAGTGTTCAATTATAACTACAAAATGTAGAAAAAGAGTGGAAGACAAAAATAAGAGTACAAAATGGGCAACAAATAAAAACAGTGACAAATATGGGCGATATTAATCTACTACATTAATAATCACTTTAACTAAAAGATTGTCAGAGTGGATTAAAAAATAAGACTCAACTATCGGTTGTCTTCAAAAAACTAACTTTAAATATAAAACATACAGATTAAAAGTAAAGGGATAAAGAAAGTTATGCTCGTCTAACACTAATCAAAAGAAAGTGGGTGGCTATATTAATTTCGTTCAGGGCAAGCCAAGTTAAGATGGAGAAAGCAGAACATTACATAATAATAAAAACGCCTACAGTCCAAGAAGGCAACAATCCTTCATGTCTATGAGCCTAGCAAAAGAACATCAAATAATGTGAGGCAAAAACTGACAGAATTGTAAGGAGAAATGAATTAATCCACTATGACAGGGAAAGACTTTAACCCTCCAATCAGAAATGCACAGAGCCAGCAGGCAGAAAGTCAGTACAAATACAGGTAAACTCAGCAACATCATCAATCAATTGGAAATAACTGACTTCAAGAGCTCAGTGCATACAACAACAGCAAACTACATCTTCTTCTCAAGCTAACATAAAACAGTCATCAAAAGAGACCATGTTCTGGGCTATAAAACACACTTTAACAATGTTTTTAAAAAAGAAATCATATAATGTCTGCTCTCAGACTACAATAGAATTAAAGTAGAAATCAATAATAGAAATAAACTGGAAAATCCCAAAATACCTGGAGATTAATCAACATACTTCTAAGTAGCATGTGGGACAAAGAAGAAATCTTAACTGAAATTTTAAAATATTATGAACTTAAATGCAAATACAAATCATCAAAATGCATGGGATATAGTGAAGAGAATGCTTATGGGGAAAAGCACAAGAGGAAAACACAGGATTCATAGTATTAAAATGCATTAGAAATAAGAAAGATCTAAAAATCAATAATCTGAGCTTTTACCTTAGGAAATGAGAAAAAGAGCAAATTAAAGCCAAAGCAAGTACAAGAAATAATAAAAATTAGAGCAGAAATCAATGAAACTGAAACCATGAAAGCAACTGAGAAAATAAATTAAACCAAAAAAGTGGTTCTCTGAAAACATCAGTAAAATCAGTAAGTCTCTAGCCAGGCAACTCAAAAAAAGAAAAAAAAAAGAAAAAGATGACAAAAATAACTAATATCAGAAATGAAAGAGTAGAAATCCCCTAAAAGTCTATGAATACTAAAAGAGTAATAAAGGAAAATATACAACTCTAAATACACCAATTTAATAACTTAGATAAATGGGGCAATTCCTTGAACGGCACAATTTATTAAAACTCACAAAAGAAATAAACAATCTGAATAGGTTTATATCTATTAAAGAAATTGGATCAATAATTAATAACATCCCAAAACAGAATACACAAGGTCCAAATGGATTCACTGGTAAACTCTATCAAAAATTTAAAGAAATTTGACCAATTCTCTACAATCTCTTGCAGAAGACAGAAACAGAGGTACTATTTCTTAACTCATTCTATGAGGCCAGCATTACCCTAATACAAAAACCAAAGACATTATGAGAAAACTACAGATAAATGCAAAATCCTCTACAAAATATTAGCTATATCAAATTCAACAATGTATAAAAAAATTTATATGCTATTACCAAGTGAGATTTATCCTGGGTATGCAAGACTGGTTCAACATTCAGAAATCAATTATGCATTCCAAAGATCAATTAATATATCATATATAAAATAAATACCACAATGTCAATCAGAAAATAGTATGTACTCAATAACTATTAACTCCCACATTCAAACAAATGTCAAATATAGTGATAACAGAACACCAAAAGACTGTGCTTTACATTTTATTCCTGCCTATAAAAATTAATAAACTGTCCTTTTTATTAATAAAAAATAATATGTTCAGCTTAATTCTATAATGATTCTCATTTATCTTTGAGAATTAGATAAAAATGTTGAACTTCTTCCTCCCAAGATACCACGTATACACAGTATTTACATCAATTTAAATTTAGGAACATTAACAGATTCCCTGGAAGTGATTGAAAACTATGTTCTATCTGGCTATTTAAATAAAAGTAATTCAAAATTTTAAAAATTAAAAATTTAGTTTCTTAGTTGTTCTGGTCACATTTCACCAAGTGCTCATTGGCCACAGGAGGCCAGTGCCTACTGGATAACCCAGATATAGAGCACTCCATTATCTCAGAAACTTCCATGAGAGAGAGATGTTCTGGAATATTAACATGATAAGTAAAACTATTTTGCTCTGGTCTTTTTTGTTTTGTTTTGTTTTGTTCTCATATCTAGAAACCTCTCTTTGAAGTAGATTAGATTCTAAGAAGATAGAGGCTATGAATATTTAAACTCACTAGAGTCCAGCACATGGTAAGAATTCAACAGGTGTCTAAAACCTGACATTATAGTTTGTTTTCACTACATTAATCTAGCAAAAATTTACTAAGCTGGTGAAGACCAGAGCTGAAAGCTTTGAATACAAATATATAAATAGTTAAAAGTAAATGTAGCAGATCAACTTATATATACTCTCAACTGATAAACTTCTGAAGTCAATGAGGGCTCCCTATGTATAGACTTTATATTTTTTGAGTTTAGATATACATATTGGCTAGATCACTTAAGCAAAATGTTAGGCCTTGTCTATAGCCTATTCTATTCAAGAATAGGAAAAATGCTTACTTACAACCAGTTAGCTTTTATTATTCCTGTATTGGTTTTTCCTAGATAGTAAAATAACTTATTTTTAAATAGCATGTATATATTCAAACACAGCAGTTTCAATAATAACACACTTTTAAATTTTGTCAGTTCTATAACTTAAAGATTAAGGCATTAAACTTATAGAAAATCTATTTCTTTTTAATATATCTTGAAGTAAAAAAAATTGCCATTATATATAATAGTCTAATGATAAATTTGCACTTACACTGCCACATTTTTTCTAATGGCATATTCATCCAAATCATCATCAGAGCTGCTATCAGTTGCATCAGAATCCAGACCCTCTTCAACATGAGTCAACAGCCCTGTAGCAGACAGTGCAAATCTTTGGATTTCTGCAGCTGTACACCGTGCAAAGCCATTTTTTGTATCATTCCATAAGTTATTTTCGGCAGTCAGTAAATTGATGTCTGGCTTAATTTCAGTGCATTTAGGAAAACTGGTATCCAAAACTGTAGGTTCATGAAAAATCTTCATTTTGGGTAGTTGATGTTTCATAGAAAATTTCATTTGCTGACCATAGTGCTTAACAACATGCTTTGCCAGGAGCATCTGCAAATGTTTCTGAGTTCTTCTAGCCTGACTAAGTAAAATTTTCTGTTTGCTTATACAATTAAGTAAACGAGCATTCACTTCCTCTTCTTTTTCAGAAGCTGAGGAACTAGCAGGCATATTTGAATGGCCAGGCCCAGTTTTCTTTTGAGCACAGTGCAATAAACTCTTTTTAATCTCAGCATCCGTAACTTTATCCAAAAGTGCATTCTTTTGGTACCATTTACAGTTTTGAAGTTGTACTTTATTTACAGTAGTGTCTTTGGTTATATTTGAATCCAAAGTAACTTTTACATCTGTCATGCACTGGCCTGTGTTATCTGACAGAGGTTCCTTTTTGACAAACTCTTCAGAATGAGAATGACAAATTTTACTGAGCTGAATGTTGCTGCCATTACACAGTATGTTTTTCAACTTACTGCAGTTGGATTCCCCTACTTTTTTTTGTTTACAATTCTTATTGTATTTATTTAACGTAGAATTAGAACCCACTAAAAGAACAGTCTGATAATGTTTTGAAGACTGAGGGGAGCCAAAATGTTTTAAATTCACAAAATTAGTGTTTAGAGTAGGTTCAGCAGTTGGAAATCCCAGCATCTGAGAGAAAGTGTCTCCCATTAACTTTTCATCCATAGTTCTTGGGCCTTCCATGCATAGCATCTTGTCAGACTCCATGGTACTTGGTAAAGATGAAAAGCAGATACCCTTTGTTGCTGCCTCCCTCAGAGCTGGGGTCATGGCGAATCCTGCAGATAATTACTGGAAACCTAAAGCAATGTAAAAATAAGTAATCAGTTATCTAGAAAGAGTTTTATGCTTATATGCCTTCCAAGGGCAACATTTTTAATGTTTCTGATTAAAACATGAACTACATCAAACTCCTTTTCCCCCCAACTCCTAACACTATCCCTGTTCTTTCCTAGCTCAAAAGGAATTCACCTAGCACTACAGTATTCAATGTGGGCCTATACTCAAAACTCCAATTAAAGTTTCACACTACCTAGCACAGTAAGTGTTAAGAGAAATATTTGTGAACTAGAGGGCCGGTGCACAGATTTGTGTACTGGTGGGGTTCCTCAGCCTGGCCTGTGCCCTCTTGCAACCCAGGACCCCTCAGGGGATGTTGGACTGCTGGTTTCAGCCCAACCCCTGCAGGCCAGGCTGAGGGATCCAACTGGTGCATGAATCCACGCACCGAGCCTCTAGTATTCATATAAGATCTTTGGTTAATCTCTTCCCACCCTCCCCCTGACCCCCTTTCCTCTGAGATTCATCATTCTGTTCCATGTTTCCATGCCTGTGCATGAAGCATCTGCCCCCTGGTGGTCAGTGCGCATCATAGCTACCAGTTGAACAGTGAAATGGTCACTTAGGCTTTTACACATATAGACTAGGGGCCAGTTGCACGAAGCCCAGCTTGCCCCCTCTCACATATTGGGGTGTCCTAATGATGGCTTAGGCCTGCTTCCTGCTCCCCTTGGGGAGAAAGTCTGGCCTCTTTTTGTGGGAGGCGACCAGGCTGACCAGCCACCAGCCCCATCACCCCGCTGCTGCAGCCACTGCCAGTCACTGCAGCCACCAAGGTGTTTTCATCAACATGGACTCCAGTCCCTTCACCATGAAAAAATGACAACTTTCTTTAGGCATTTTCAAGATGTGTCTTTCACAGGATATGACATTTCTTTCTTTCTTTTATATCCTCACCTGAGGATATGTTTCCATTGATTTTTAGAGAATGTGGAAGAGAAGGGAAAAATGCAGTCACCAGGTGAGGCACTGTGCACTAAGCCAAACCGGCTAGGGCAGGATATGACATTTCTTAGCCCTCCAACAGTGGACCTTCATTTTTTTTCTCCAGGAGTGTGGTAGAAAAACTCTAGATTGCCTTTAAGAATTCTTATTACCCAAGTTACTAAGAATATTACCAGTGGCATACAGGGAGCTTAGCCAATGAGCAGTAGTGCACTCCGATCACTGGCTCCACCCTTGCCCAGGCCTGTAACCTCTGGCCAAGGCTGCAGGCCTGGGCAGGGAACCTCCAGACCCCTGCTTTGCCGGCTCCACTGGTGCCCAGACCCCTACGATTACAGGCTCTGCCCCTGCCCTTCTGATCACTGGCTCTGCGGAACCCAGGACCCTGTGATCTCCGGCGTTTCCCCTGCCCAAGCATGAGGCCTCTGGCCCAGGCCTTATGCCTGAGTAGGGTACCCTCATACCCCTCCAATCACCGGCTCTGCCCCTACCCACTCCGATCACCGGCTCTGCCCTTTCCCATGCCTGAGGCCTCTGGTGAAAGCCTCTAGCCTGGGCAGGGGACCCCCAGCCCCCTCTGATCTCCTGTTCTTTCCCTCAGGCCCCCGCCTCCCCCATCACTTGCCTGGCTAACAGGCCTGACCACTTCAGTGGCGGGGCTGCGCCGGACTGGGCGCCACCATCTTGTGGCTATGGGGGCAGCCATATTTGTGACGGAGTGATGCCTTATTTGCATATCACTCTTTTTTAGATAGGATGTCAATAACAAGCTAAATAAGATTTAGGGCTGAGAGACTTCCAAGGAAGAAAGACAACTAATAGCTTTCAGGCAGGAATAAACTTCCATGTGTTTGTGGAACAAATGACAAGTTGTCTGGAACATAATGAGCTGAAGAAAGAGAAATAGGAAATAAGATTAAATAGATATATAGGGTCCAAACTATAGACATTGTATGCAAATTATAGGATGAGGAAGTAACATGATCTGATTTACATTTTTATTCAGTTGGTCCGATGGTTGTGGGTTAAGCTGATTTACATTTTTATTTAAAAACTAGAGGCCCAGTGCACAAAATTCATGCATGGTAGGGTCCCTAGGCCTGGCTAGTGATCAGAGCCAATCAGGGCCTTCTGATTGTCAGCTGGGGCCTTCCTTCCCTGGCTTCTGGCTGCCAACTGGGGCTTTCCTTCATTCCGTACTGACGCATCGTGGTCAGCACACATCATAGCAAGTGATCAAACTTCAAGTCCTGGGGGACACTTTGTATATTTGCCTTTTATATATATAAATTACTGTGACTGTTCTGTAGATTAAAAAAAACTGTATTGGAGAAAAAATGAAAACAGCTTATAAGAATAATGTCAGGGATACCAGTTAGGGAGCTATTTAAATAAGTAAAGGAGACATAAATGCCAAAATAAATAGCATATGTCACTCCATAAACGATACAATGTATTATATTGCATAAAATTATATATAATAATTTGCCCTAACCGGTTTGGCTTGGTGGATAGAGCGACGGCCTGTCAACTGAAAAGTCCCGGGTTTGATTCTGGTCAAGGGCATGTACCTTGGTTGCGGGCACATCTCCAATAGGAGTTGTGTAGGAGGCAGCTGATCAATGTTTCTCTCCCATCGATGTTTCTAACTCTCTATACCTCTCCCTTCCTCTCTGTAAAAAATCAATAAAATTTTAAAAAATTATATATAATAATTAATGGCATACAACAAATAATAGTTCATTTGAACATTTTTACTAAAAAATACCTATTTTTCCCACTAGAATAAAAGCTGAATGAAGACAGGATTAGAATATTGTTTGGTACATAACAGGCCCTTGATATTTGTTCAACAAGTACCATCCAAGATAATTAAATTATTTAAAAATTTCAAGGAAAAAGATTCATGAGATATTTATTGTGAAAGGAATCTTAAGGCTAGAAAGCATTAGCATGGGCAGTGGTTCTCAACCTTCTGGCCCTTTAAATACAGTTCCTCATGCTGTGACCCAACCATAAAATTATTTTCGTTGCTACTTCATAACTGTAATGTTGCTACTGTTATGAGTCATCATGTAAATATGATATGCAGGATGGTCTTACACGACCCCTGTGAAATGGTCCTTCGACCGCCAAAGGGGTCTCGACTCACAGGTTGAGAACCACTGGCATAAAACATTGCTATCCAATAAAAATACCATGTGAGTTACATTTGTAACTTTAAATTTCCTACTAGACATACTTAAAAGTAAAAAGAAATATATTTCATTAAACCCATCAGATACAAAATATTACTTCAACATGCAATCAATATAAAAATGTCTTGGGAAGATACCTTACATTCTTCTATATGTGTGCTCCATCTTCAAAATCCAATGTTTACTTTACATTTAGCAAAAAAACCAATTTGGGTAAGTCACATTTTATCTGCTCAACTGTCACATGTTGTTTAAGTACTACTGTACAGACAGTACACAGTATAAAGTATATGACACACATACATCCTGCCAATTAAACAGGAATCAACCATTAACTAAAATATTTCCATCCTCAAAATTCCTAGCCAAACATGTTGTTTAGTATTTGCAGACACCTATAATATTTTATGTTTACAGAAAAAATATTGAAAATAAATCCTCAAAAAGCTAAGAAGCATCTTGACTCTTCAGTTTCTAACTATGCACAAGATTGTGTATGTGGGAAAGTATCTGGATCTTCGTTAAATGTAAAAATTTTCTTTCTAGCTAGTAAAATACTATACTCCATTTATTCAAGGCACCACCATCAACTGTGATAATTATTTATTTCATATACACCCAATGTATTCAGACAAAATAGGTCTCTTCTCTAGCAAAGGTTAATCTAAATGCTATGGGACTTCAAAGAATCAGGATGAGATAAAACTAGAAAAATAATTAAATTTCTTTAACCACAACATATAGAAACTAAAATGTTAAGCTAACAGGATTTAAGAAGCAAAACCACTAGAAACTACAAAAAAGTACCTTTTCAAAGAAGGCAACTAGATAATTTTGAGAATCTGTCAAGAGGCAACAGTACTAGATAATCCAAAAATCAGTTATAGTTCCTGGACATGAATTACACTGTTATATTTTTACAATAGAATTTTCAACTTATATTCCAGTTTAACTAAAAATAGTAATTCCTCAGCACATCTGCACCCCAGAAATTTTGGGGGTGGCAAGAAAAAAAAAACTACAAAGCATCAAAACTTTTCTTTCTTTTAGGTTAAACTTCATTGTTATAAATAAAAGCAAATTAATTCAGTAAAAAACAGTTAATTCTATAATATAAATTCCAATTTTGGTCTACAATTTAATTCAAAGAACATTTATTGTTAATTAAGAAAGAAATCAGTTGTTCTGATAGTATTACTACAAATAAAAAGTCTCCCTCTGTTGTTTTCAAAATGTTTCCTTTAGTAACCATCTATATTTTTAAGATTTATAAATCATATATATTTATGAATTTAGCATTAAATGCAATCTCCTTGGACATTAGATATGGTAAATATGTCAGCTCTCAAAAACTGTATGTACATAGAGAAATAATTATGATGTCAATAATTAGAATTGATCTTGACATTTAATAATCAGGTCCATACAAATTAATACATAGACCACATATACCAAATACTTTTTGACACACTATACTTTTTAAAGAAAATCAAGTTCACCAATATAGTTTACAGAGTTGAAACTGATAATCTAGACAATCTAGATTAAGAACACCCTTCCTCCTAAAAAGGAACACTAAAAAACACCAAATCTGAGTTTCCTTCCCCTAAAATAGTGCTTCAGATTTTACTATGATTTATATTCTAGAATGGGTACGAACATTCCATATAGTCCATGGAAAATATTCTATCCAAATCTACCCCTGAATATTAAATTTACTCTTCCATTTGGGGTCTGGATAATCCCAATTCTCTTAAATGCAGAGCAGAAACACAAAATAGGAATAAGTACCACAAAGAAGACTGACTCATCCGTAAGTTAAAAGAAAGTGAAAAGTCTACCAATGGCATTCTGAGAGATGAAGAGAACCCTGGAGTAGGAATGAATTTTAAATTATTTACACACTTAAAACTGAAATGTGTCTCAGAGAGCTATTCCATTGTAACAGTTAAAGAAAGAAAAAAATTATTTTAGCAAAATATGAACAGCTCTTTCAAACATTACTGAAATACACAAGGATTCAATTTCTAATTTGTAACATAAAGAAAAATTTAATTAAAACGATAAAAGTAATGAGAAAGAGTTCACACTGGTATAATTTTATTTCTCTAAATTCTAGGAATTAATGGAAGGTATAAATTCAAGATACAGTATTGTGTTTTCAAGATTTATGCCACACATGGGCATTCTCAATTTACAGCAGAAAACAATGCAGTAATTGGCATGACCAGGGTACAGTTACCTCAGTACTTTGTACTCAACAAATTTATAGCAAAAACTTCCACTCTGAAAACTATGCCTAAAAAGGAATTCTCTTTGAAGACTAAAAGGATTTAACTAAAGATAAAGCCACTTGGGTGGTCACCTAACACATCAAACAGATCACACTTCAAGCAGAATTATTACAATTCAGTTATAAGTGCATGAGTCATAAGAATATAGTCGTTTTTGTTTCCTGTGTACATCAACTTGGATCCAGAAATTTACATTTAGAACACACTATCACATTTGCTCAGTCTATAGATTTTGGCTTCAATTTAACTTCATGTGGTTAAACACTGATTAATGACCTACAACCAAATAAAACATTTTAACAATTACGTTTAAAAACATGCTTAGGAATCCTTGGTTGTATAATACTAGAAACATACAATAAAAAGTTCATTAAAAATATTAACAAAGCCTTAATATTAAATGAATGCAATTCCTCCCAATTCTGCAATACTTAGAGAATTTTCATATCCAGTGTTTCTAAAAACCTACAAATACTATCAGCTATTAAAAATTCCCATTATGAATTATCTTCAGACTTCCATTATAGACTGTCCGCAGGCAAGTACAATATTACCATTTTTATTAACATTAGTGGTAGTTTATTTATCCCAAATGATCAGGGAAGGAGTACAATTCAATGGAATCTCTCTTCAGGACATTTATAAGGAAAAAACAACAACAAAAACAAACCCCACAAGTCCTTTGGAAATGGTACAATTACCTTCTTTGCCTTTCTAAATGAAATAGACCAAAAGTAAGATTTTATTGGTAACTCAGGGCCATCCATTATAATCCTATAAATATAGTAAAGATTTTAAGGCTAGAGTATGAGATGATATGCTTTAAAGTCAGTGAATTGGTTGCTAATGACCTAGTATCTGTCACTCCTGTTGTAAGCAGCCCCATAAACAATCCCAATTCTAAACCTGAAGGAAACAACTTTCTCCTCTTTCAACTACCATTTAATTATCCTATATAATAAAAGGCTAATATGTAAATAGACCGAATAGTGGAACTGAACCAGTTGCTATGACGTGCACTGACCACTAGGGGGCATGTGCGTGGAACATGGTGGGCATTGGCCTGTGGTGGGATGGTGCAGCAAGGGTGCCAGACCAAGGTGGGGTGCTGGTTGCTGTCATCGGGGCAAGCCTCTGGT
Organism: Murina feae; assembly: GCA_004026665.1. Lineage (NCBI taxonomy): Eukaryota > Metazoa > Chordata > Mammalia > Chiroptera > Vespertilionidae > Murina > Murina feae. The sequence goes on from PVJC01003090.1 coordinate 27,395, forward strand.
GGTTACTGAAAATTCTTTGCTCCCGTGTGCCACAGTTCCACCTGGTGCTTGCACCTGCTGCCGGCACTGGAGCCATTACTTGCTCCCATTGCTGGCACTGGCCTTGCTCGCACCCACAGCCGGCACTGGAGCCACCACTTGCAACCACTGCCAGTGCTTGGTGCCAGTCCTGGTCACTCAGCACTGTCAGCAGGTGCAAGCTGCTCAGAAGCAGGGGGGTGGAGAAGCCCTCAGGGACAATCCGGGCAGTAGCCACTGCTCACAATCGCTCCGCACTGTCAGCAGGTGCAAGCAGGGAGTACTGTCAGTGCATGGGAATGGCAGTGGGAGTGGGGCTGCAAGCAGACTGGGGACAGGGGGCCATGGAGGGGCTGGGCAGGGGCGGTGGAGAATGGGTGAGACCCGCCCCTGTGCCCACCGCAGCCTCTTGGCCAAGTTCCTTTTAAGGTACACGAATTTGTGCACTGGGCCCCTAGTGTATAGATAATTGTAAAAGAAAATGGAAATAAGTGAGTAAATGAAAAATGATATAAGTTTTACATGTAAAGGCAGTAAAATATGTTATAGGCAATAATTGGTAGGTTATTAAGAGCAATTTGAGTAATGAAACAAAGGAACTTTAGGCAGTAGGCTTAAAAAAAAAAAAGACAAGTGGAAGGATGATTAAAGTGAAATTTGTGAATTCCATACAAGCTAGATGAATGAATAAGGAAAGTCTATGTTATCATGATAAATAGTATCAAAGATGGATGGAACTCTTAGATAATGCAGCAGTTGGACAATGGAAAGTCACTGGGCCTGTTAGTAGAGAACTTGGATAAAATCAGTGTCCCTCACCCCCCTCCCCCCCCCCACACACACACACACACACACACACACACGCTACTCAAGTAATGAATCAGTGAAACAATAGGTAGTATACTGCCAACAATTTACTTGTAAGTTGAGAAAGACCAAAGGAAAAATAAAAGACAATTTCCTGAGCTCCAATTGGCAAATATTTATTAAACACCCACTACGTGATTTGCAGCATGGCAAATATATTCCTCTCCCTCAAGCCGCTTACAATAACTTAGGAAAGTAGATACATCACAGACATTAAGTGATAAAAATTTAATTCAAATTAAAGCAAGGCTTTCATGTTAATGCTAATCCCAGATGATGATCAGAGCTGGTATGTGAGGCCTGCTCATGCTGTACCTGAGTATGAGTCAATACAACAGTCACCTTCTGGAAGGACATTTGGTGATGTTACAAGAGCCTCAACACACATATGTGCATATACACCTACACACAGAGACTCTGACCCAGTAATCCTTCTCTCACAAATTTAAGGGGAACTTTTTTCTTTCAAAGGTTTATGTAAAGGCGATTATTGGTGAAATTTACACTAGCAAAACACTGGAAGCATCCCAAACATCGGCCAATAAAACAAAAATTTAAATATGATAGTTACATGATTTAATTAATGTGAAGCTGCCAAAAATAATTTTTACCAAGACTAATGACACGGGAATGTTTATGAGGTAAAGTTAGATGGAAATGCTGGATGCTTCCATTTTTTTTAGGGAAAAAATACGCAAAAATGCACAGAAAGTATTTGAAGCACAAATAATTTGTAGTTTTATCTGCAATCGTCCAGATTTTCCAAATTATTTTGTAATAAATTTAACAAGGCACCATACCCCCTCCAAAAACCAACTAAAAATAGTAATAAGATCAATGTGAACGCTGGCTCCGGGCTGGGAAGGGTCAGCAGTGACCACCTAGACTGAAACTCTGAGCGGATGATGGCATCCCGACACTGACAGGGGAGAGCAGAGCGGGGAGGGGAGCCAGAGGGAACCGCTAACCGCGCCTGGGACAGTCAGCCACACTCCCGCATGACTCACTGCCGCTTCCGCTACGCTGGCTTCAGACACCGACACAAGTCGGACTTAAGTGATGAAAAACACACACTGCGTGGCCATTCCTCTCCTCGTGGTGGTGGTGGAGATCGGGACTCGCTGTCACTAACGGGGGCCTCTGATCGCATGACCACCTCCCGAGGCCGGGACAGGGCCGGGGCCACCTCCCGGGGAAAGGGGAGGGGGGGTGACACCCCCGGGACAGGGCCGGGGGCCACTGCAAACAGCGGGGACCCTCCCGCGGCCCGCCTTCCGGGACGCCAGCTTTTCTACTGTGGGAACTGTTTTTAGAGGCGCTTTTCCCTGGTCAAAAAAAAAAAAACAAAAAACAACAAAACCGCGCCGCCGGACTTGTCCGCGCAGGACTGGTGAGCAGCCCGCAGGCGAACCCGCCGCGGCCGCATCTCAACACGCTCCCCGCTGACCCCCGCGCCGCGCCCGCAGCGCTAGGCGGCGGGAGGCGGGAAGCCGTCTCTCACGTCTCGCGGCTGAGTCAAGCTCGGGGACATCAAGGGCATGTGCTCCCCACTGTTCAAGGAAATAAGATGAACAAAATGTCCCAGCCCGCACCTCAGACCAGAGGGGACGGGCGGAGGAGACCTGCCGGGGCCGGAGGGCAAGGAACGCGGCACCCACGCGGGTCCTCGGGGCCGCAAAACGACACGACCGCCCGCCCGGGGCCCTCCCCCTCGGACACCGCCGCCGCCACGCCTTCAGGGCTCCGTTCCAGGACCCCGACACCGACTCGTCCTTCCCGCTACCACACGGCACACACCACCTCGACTTCGCCAGCAGCACCGGCCCCCGCGACGCGCCGGAAAGGGACGCGAACGTACACACAGAGCCCCTCCGTCACCCTCCGGGTCCCCGCGTCCGCCTGAAACACACGAGGGACGCAAGGGCCACCGCCGGCACAGTCCGGCCCGCCTCACCGACGCCCCGAAAACAGCCACGCCCACGGGCGCGCCCGCCGAGGGGCCGCGGCCGGCGCGAGGGGCGGGCCCCGCAGGCCACGTGTCCCGCCTTCTGCGCACGCTCCCGCCAAAACAAAAGGCAGGCCGGCCAGGCCCCGCCCCCTGCCCACGTGACCGCACCTAGACCCACCCCCAACACCTCCCTCCACCCCTTCCCTCCCCTCCCGGAGCTGCTGCCAAGGCTGTTAGGTTTAGCCGTTTAAATCTGGCTTCGGTCCGACCCCTGCCCTGGAGCACAACCCGGTGCCGGGACCCGGAGGCCAGCAGCCCCGAAGACTCGAGGGGCGAGGGAGCTGCCGGTCGGTCGCCCGGCCCGCAAATACCCGCGGCGGGTCCTCGGCGCTCTTTCCTCCCCGCGCTGCCTTAGCGCCCGGCAGGGGAGACCCCCCCCTCCCTGACCCCCCACTGCGACGCCGGCCACTCGCCTGCTGGGGCGCCCCGGCTCCCCGCCGCCGCCGCCGCCCCTTGGGTCCGGCCGTGGTGGGGGCTGCTGAAGTGGTCTCTAGCTGCCCGCCCGCCTCTCCCGCCCGGGGCGCCGCTGACTCGTCTGCAAAGCGCGCCCCGCTCCTGCCCGGCCGCCGCCGCCGCCGCCGCCGCCGCGGTTTAACAGTCCGCCCGCCGCCTGCACCTCCGGGTGGCTCGGGGCGCGGAACCCTGCGGAGGTGGAGGGGCAGTGGGCGGGGCGCGGCGCCGGCCAATGGCAGCGGGGGAGGAGCCGCGCCATGCAAATGAGCGCGGGTGGCGGGGAAACCCCGGGGGCGGGGCAACCCCGGGAGGCGGGGCCCGGGGGCGTTCTGGAAGCGGTCGGAGCCCGACGCCCGAACCCTGCAGCGCGAGCGCCGCGGCTCCCCGGGGTGCGCTTGGCGGCTCCCCGGCTTCCTCCTTCGCCCTTTTCCGCGCCAGCCGGGAAGAACGTGCACGCGCGGCACGGACGCGGCCCCGTCGCTGCCTCGCCGTTTCTGTGCCTCCGTGGCCACGGAGACAAAGCGCCGGGGAAAGGGAGGCTGCCGCGCGCCTCGTCGCCCGCGCGGCGCCCGGCGTCCTGGCCGTCCCTCCCGCCGCCGGAGGGGCAAGTTCTGACAAAGCTTTGTCGTGGCCGCCGAGTGTGATACACGACGCTGTGCACTTGCTTTTGCTGGGGCTGTGCGTTCAAACCCGAAGCCGCGGCGCTGTGCGACCCCCGAGGGGCCCTGACACTGATTGGGTGACAGATCTGCCCGGGGTCCCGCTGGGTCGTGTTAGGGTAACAATCAGGAGCCACCGAGGCAAGCGCTTTGCAGTCTTCACAGCTGGTGCGAGCTGCGCTCGCAAATAAATAAATGGGGTTTTAGTGACGGTAGTTGGCTAGGGACGTATAAAAACAAACCTCATTCCTGCACCTCGCCCAGCGCTCCACTCCCCACGAAAGGACACCCAGCATTTCCCCAGCCACACACGCATCTTAACAACAACAACAAAAAGACACAGAAACTCACTAAATGTAGCTCTTTAGGTGAGGGATGGGTGACAGGCTTTTCTAAGCACCTAATGTACACCTGGGATGGTTTAGGGCAGCGGTTCTCAACCTTCCGGCCCTTCAAATACAGCTCCTCATGTTGTGGTGACCCTCAACCATAAAATCGTCTTCGTTGCTACTTCATAACTGTAATGTTGCTACTGTTAGGAATCGTCATGTCAATATCTGATATGCAGGATGGTCTTAGGCGACCCCTGGGAAAGGGTGGTTGGACCACCAAAGGGGTCGCGACCCACAGGTTGGGAACCGCTGGTTTAGGGGCTGAAGCGCACTAGAATTTTAGATCCAGAAAGACACTTGTCATCCTTTCTTAACCTTAATAATTGGATAAGATTGGAAGGGGGAGAGGGGGCGGGGAGAGATGGCGAGGGAAGGGAGGGGGAAATCCAAGGAATTGAGTTACACAAAAGCATAATACATGACACAGATGACTGGAATTGGAAAATAACCGGTTTGTTACCGGTCTTCCTGGCAGAGTGTGACTTCGCTGAAATAATTTTTAGGACAAGCTGCACTTATAGGAGAGAACCCAAAACAGTAATTGTACCTTCATATGGGATAAAGAGTTTTGGGAAATTGATTCACTGTCACGGGAATAGAAACTATAAGCTAATGATGTACGATGAAAATTAAGTCAACTAATACTGGGTATTTACCATATTCAAAGGGCTATCATAGACCCTAGGAACAGAAATGCAAAAATGATTCAGGCATTAAAATGTGTGTTGTTGTTTTGTTTTGTTTGAATTAGTTGAGATACTTCAAAGGAAGATTTTTTTTTGAGCTGGGTATTTTTGAAGACATTAGGCAGAGAAGGAAAGAAGGCATCAACAGTTCAGGACATAGTATTCTTGAGTTAGAGTAGAGGTTGTGAATATCATTATTGGGCTAGAAAAGCATAATGTCAAATAAATTGCATAAATTTTGAATAACAGAAATGCAGATTTTAACCTGAAGGAAGTGTAGTTCCAGCAAACCAGTTGAGTATGCAGTTTTCTCCTATGAATTACCAAAACAAATATTTACCAAATGCATATGATTGGTACAGGACATATAGCAATAAGCAAAGTTCCTGCTCTAGTGGAATTCATAAAGGGTGACGTAAACATTAAACTTTGTAATTACATGAGTAATAATTTAGAAGGCAGTTTCCCATACATTATCTAGTTTGATGATCAAACAACCCTTTGCAGAAAGTAAGCTATTTATAATTCTCTAAGTTAATTCTTTTACCTTATAGTCAGTCCTGCAGTCTGCCACATTTGCAGATCTTAAATAAAAATTTTAGTCTATCAAGCCATCATACACATAAAACTTTATCAATCCTTTTATAATTGGTTTATGGTACTTTAAAAGTAATAGGAATGGGGGGAGGAGGTAAGAAATGAACACCAGCCCTGACTGGTTTGGCTCAGTGGATAGAACGTCGGCCTGGGGACTGAAGGGTCCCGGGTTCGATTCCGGTCAAGGGCATGTACCTTGGTTGCGGGCACATCCCCAGTGGGGGATGTGCAAGAGGCAGCTAATCGATGTGTCTCTCTCATCGATGTTTCTAACTCTTTATCCCTCTCCCTTCCTCTCTGTAAAAAAAAAATCAATCAAATATATTTTTTAAAAAAGAAAAGAAATGAACACCAGTTTTTCAGAAACCACAGAATACCAAAACTCCTCATATAAAAATTAATGTACTGAACCATTTTCCAAATTGTTTTTCTATACTTATTATTCAGTAAAAGCCTGGAAAATGCATAGTTAATTTTTCAAATCAAGGACATGTCATTATTCAGAAAGCACATTAAAGGCATTCTGATTTCCAAGAAAATAAATCACAGGGCTAGGAGGCTTCCACGAAGCAGGGGGAACAAGGAGAAGAGAACGGCACCGTTCTTGCTGACATAATTAGTACCTGTGTGAGAGCCGCAACGTGTCCAGGTAAGCTACATTGCCGTGATGTCATGAGATAAACTGCTTTTCTCAATACTGTTTTTATTCAGTCTTTTCATTCAGGAAACACGCGTATGGCACTTAATATACAGCTGACATTGCGATAAATGCTCGTGATACAGGGGGAAGAGCATAACCTCATCTTGACTCACAACCAAGGCGAGTTACAAGCACAGCGTTTTCTGCCCTCCTTGCCTTCTCTGCTTTGGTCATGGCACTTATCACCATCTCACATAACACAGATTTCTATTCTTTTGTGTGTGTGTGTGTGTGTGTGTGTGTGTTTGCTTTCTTGTCTCCCTAGGCTAGAATGTAAGCTCTGTGAAACCGGGCACTTTTGCTCCTTTACTCACTGCTGCATCCCCAGATCCTAGGATAGGGTCTGGGACATGTCAATCCACACATATTTGTTGGATGACTGTATGCATTTAATTCTCTCATTTTGCAAAGTGGATGTTATATTCATTTTTTTTAACATGCCCAGGTTAAAAAATAAAAATGAAACTCAATGAGGTTAAATATTGTATTCTATATTCTCACACTAATAAATGGCCAATCTTGGACTTAAAGACAGACCTACCTAGCTCCAAAGCCAGAATTCTTTCCTCACTACCCCCTATAGAATAGAAAGCTAGTCTGGAAGCTTATAGTATTTTTTTCTTTATATTCCCATGCCCAGGGTGACTATCCTACACTGTCATATTCTAGCATATTTAATCCCTTCTTTTTATGATCATATTTAGAAAGTAGAATAGGAGAAGCAGTAGGGGTAAAGGTGACAAGTACTATTCAGGATAGATTTAGCTCTAACTGTTCAGTATCATAGGACAAAGGGCAGGGCAAGTAGCAAGAGTATAGGATAATGGCTCTATGAGGTCACCAGGGACCCAGGCTCCTTTCTATTCTCTTCTGCCTCCATTGTCAGGATACAAAACTGGTCAGACCTGACCCTTGGCTATAGTGGAATAAAAAAATGACCCCCGTGTATGCAAATATCTATACCACCTTAATTCACAATAGCCCCAAACTGAAGACTAGCCTAAGATCCATCACCTGGTATGATTGAAAGATAAACAAATTATGGTACTTCCATATAATGGAATACCACTCAAGAATAAAAAGAAACACATTACTGATGCACAGGATGACATAAACAAGTCCCAAGCAGTATACTGAAAGAAGCCAGACACAAAAGGAGTAAATATTGGTCAACTTCAATTATATAAAGCTCTACAAAAGACGAATATAACCTATAATGACAGCAGATGACCAGTTGTTTAGGCCTGGGATGGGGAGAATTGAGTAGAAAGGGTATAAGGGATGATGGAAATACTCTATATCTTGATCAGGATGGAAGTTAAATGGGTGTGTGCATTTGTCAAAACTCATAAAAATGTACACTTAAAACAGGAACGTGTTATTGTATGAATTATACTTCAATAAAGTTAATTTTTAAAACAAGGGCTCTCTGATGAAAGTTGAGTCAGAAATATCAATGAGTTTTAGGACCAAAAGATAGGCTGAAAATTTAAAAAATTGTATCAGTCAAGATGCAGGTAGCCTATGTGAATTGTATCCAAAAGCCTCAAATAATGATGGCATAAAAAAGCCACACATAAGGATTAATTGTCGCCCTTATAAGTTATTTTATCAATTCTAAGATATATTATTTTTTTACAATTTAACTTTTCTGAAATAAGAATGACCTCTGTATTGATGCAATAACGAAGCATTGAGTCCATTTTATTGCCAATGGACTTTTTCTTTATATATATAAACTAGAGGCCCATAGCAGGAAGATTCCTGCAAGAATAGGGCTTCCTGTGCCTCAGTGGGCTCCACTCCTGTCTCTGCTGCCTCGGTTCTGCTCCCATGTTCACTGCCTCAGCTCTGCTCCCATCTCTGCTGCTTCACTCCCTTCTGCAGTGTTTGGCTTCTTTCTATGCTGTCTTCAGTCTTCACTCCGTGCTTGCATATGCAAATTAGACACTATCTTTGTTGGGTTAATTTGCATATGCATCCTGATTGGCTGGTGGCGTAGTGGAGTGACACCAATTAGCATGTTTCTCTTTTATTAGTGTTGATAATGGTGCATCTTAGGGTTTAATAAAGCATGGTTTAAAAAAGAAACTGTAGAGAAAGACAGCCCAGAGCTGATATGACAACTCTGTGCGGTCACCAGGGGCCCAGGCTCCTCTCTATTATTCTCCTCTGCCTCCATTCTCGAAGTACTTCATAGTCCCACATGGCTACTGGTGCTCCAGCCATCATATCCACTTTCCCAGGCAGGATGCAGAAAAGGAATAGAAGGCAACAGGGCCTTTAACTGGCTCCCCTGGAGTTCCTCTCAACAATTCTATAACTTCATTGTGTGGGCATATGTAGATGCAGAGGAAACCAAGAAATACAGCTATTACATTGTCAACCTCCTTTAATACAGGGATTATTATCTAGGAAGAAAGGGAGAATAAATGATGGTTAGGCAATGGTCTCCACCCTTTTCTAAAACAAAGTGTCTAAAATAGCTGAATGCAACAAGCTGGTTTGGGAGTCAGGTGGGTCAAACAAAGACACAGCTAAAAGAGATTTTTTAAAAGTACATTCCCTTTTTGCAGGCTCTGTGGCTTTGCCCAGGACTGTTAAGAATGAGAAAGATATTGATGTAATTACAAAGAATAATTCTAATTACAAGTCTTCAAAGGTAGGCAAATGTAGTTTAGGACCAAAATATGGAAAGATATGATGCAGGTTTAAGTAAGGAATGTAAAGTTTATTCTGTAGGTATTAGTGGAAACATTGAAGATTCTTGCATTAGTAAAATAATAAAAGTGTTGTTTTTGAAACACTAATTCCATAAATTGTTACCGAACAGGCATATCCAGAAATACTGGTCAAAAATAACCACAGTTAAAAAGTATCCCAACATTCTGATTCATTTCATATGAAATGTCAACATCATGGCAATTTCTTGAGGTCAACTGAGGGTGTTACATAGATATTGTAACACCAGTTCTATTTCCTCAATAGCAAGCATATCATGTGTAAGAACATGTGAAAGTTGTATTGGTCATGATGTGCCAGGTTAAGATGCAGTAACATACAACCCCAAAGTCACAGTGACTTAACACACACACACACACACACACACACACACACACAAATGTTTATTTTGACCACACACAGAGTTTGTTGCAGGTCCAGGCAACTTTTCAGAGCACTTCTCTTCCATCTGTTTTTATTTCATACTTTGATCTTAAGTTGCTTCCACAGCACTTTTACAATTGCAGCTACAAGATAAGACACGTCACTTACACCTATAATCCTTTGAGAAGGGCTAGTCACACAGTCCTGCCCAATTACAAGGGAATAAAAAAAAATAAACGTTTGTGCACAGATAAATATTAATGCCAGGGACCCAGGTCTCTAGCACAAAAGTCAGGTAAACAAGTTTTTTAAGTGGCATCAACAGATGAGACTACCTCTCATTTGAGATGTGAAAATCTCCATACACTAATCCCAGCAACCATGATCTAGTTGGTAGTTTTTGTAGCAGGTATTTTTAGTTGCCTATTTGGTTCCTCTTCCATAATTTCCCTTTCCTAATAGTTTTTAGATTTTCATGCTAGTAGCAGCCCCCGACACCGCTCATGTGCTATGAGATCCTACCTGCGTGTCTCTAAATGGGCCCCAACTGGCTTAGGGCAACTAATACATTCCACTTCCCTTGGCATGTCATTGGTTCAGAGGTGGGCATGTGACAAAAACTAGCCCCGTGAGAGGGAATTGCAGCACTTACGCCTAACATGCTGGGCAAACATGCATTCTTGCATTCTCTCACTCCAGACATGAATAGGAAAACCCATCCCATGATCCAGTTTTAGAAGTAGGCTTACACTGGAAATGGTAGAATGGACATGGAAAGCAGCTGGTAAAGTGAATCCTATTGACAACATGAAACTGTTCAGTCATCTAGCTTTGAGTTTGCCCTAACTCTGAGCTTTCCAGTTTTGTGAACTCTTTCTTCATTGATTTGAGTTTTCCATTTCTTGCAACAGAAAAACTCTAATATAATACTCCTTTTTGTGTGTGTGTGTGTAAATTATTTATTCCAGAACAAGCCCATAAATGTTGGATTACTTGAATAAAGCCTCTGTGCATACTTATGGCTTTTTTTTTTTTAAATTTCAGAGAGGAAGGGAGAGGGAGAGAGAGAGGGAGATAGAAACATCAATGATGAGAGAAAATCATTGATTAGCTGCCTCTTGCATACCCCCTACTGGAGATGGAGCCCACAACCCAGGCATTGTGCCCTTGACCAGAATCGAACCTGGGATCTTTCAGTCTGCAGGCCGACAGACACTCTGTCCACTGAGCCCAAATGGCTAGGGCTTTAATGTAATACTCTTGTAAAATGAAACATAACTTCTCTTGGGATATGTTAAGATAAACTTATGGTGAGTTTAAGTTTAAGGAAAAGTATGATTTTTAATAATCAAAGTAATTTCAGGAAGGATTTTATGAAACAGAATGTAAAATAAATTTTAAAATAAACAAATTAAATTTGGTAGTATCTTGAAACTAGAAAATCCCAACTAAAATAAATTAGGGATCTTTGTAAAATGGCTGATTCAGATATAGGGGAAAAAAATGTAAATGATGGGTATAGGAAGTTTTGTTGTGCTGGAGAACAAAGACTCTATAATAAATAACACAGGATTATATGTATCTGGTGTTTGCTTTAAAATAATCCATGACAGTAGGAGGTACCTGTGGTTATAGACTACTAAGTATTAGTCATGAATTGATCATTGTCAAAGCTGGGTGATGTATCCATGGTGGCTCATTATACTAGTCTCTATTTTTGTATATGTTTGACATTTTCTGTAATAAAAATATAATAACAAACCTGAAGGGACTTTGTCAATCATTTTGGCAAGCTGATTAAAAAATGTGTATGGAAAGAAAAATTAGAATGGCCAGAAACATTTTTGAAAAAGAAGAATAAAGTTGGAGGAATCCTATTATCTGATTTTAAGGCTTTCTGTGAAGGTACTATAACCAAGGCAGTGTCGTTTTGGCAAAAGAGGGAGGGAGATACATAGATCAATGAAATGGAAGAATCCAGATATAGACTCATACAAATATGGGAATGCAAGAATGTAAGATTGGTTCAAATACAATTTGAGAAATATGGTCAATTACTTTTTACAAAGATGCAAAGGCAATTAAATTTTAAAAAGGATACTCTTTCCAACAAATGATATTGAAAGAATTAGACAACTAGATGCAAAAAAATAAACCTCAGCATACGTCTCAAGCCTTATAAAATTACTAAATGGAACATAGATCTAAATGAACAATGTGCAATATAAAGTTCTTGAAAGAAAACTTGAATTTGGTCAAAGAGTTCTTAGATATAATACCAAATAAATTTAAATTAAAAATTAAAAACTTCTGCTCTACAAAACACACTGTCAGGAGAATGAAAGGGCTAGATACAGCCCTGTGACTGCCTCTGGAAGGTGGGACTTGTGAGGTGCTGCTAAGGATCATGTCTCACTTGTTTCCCTATCTACCAAGGAGGCAGTCACGAGACATTTTCTAATTAAAGATTTTGATGGGGGCGTGGCTCAATGATTGATCATCGGCCTATGAACCAGGAGGGAGGCCACAGTTTGAGTCCCATTTGGGCATGGTCGGAGCACATGTCCGGGTTCCATGGCTGGATCCCCAATGCTGGGCCTGCAGAAGGCAGCCAATCAAAGATTTTCATTTCTGTCTCTCTTTCCTTCTCCCTTCCTCTCTGAAATCAACACAGATTAAAAAAAAAAAAAAAAGATTTCTAATGGGGCTTGAGGCTTTCTGCCTCACCACTCTTAAGGCGCACCTGTAGCTATAAAACTTAGTAGCGTCACGCATTGGACCCCTCAGCAACAAACTGTCCCATCATTCTTGCTCTTGTTTAACTGTTGCCTTGTGCAAGGGCCACCGAAAACTGACACCTTTGGTTACTGGTTTTGTCACTTTCTGTGTAAGCACTAGACTGAGTCTCAAAAAGGCTTATTGTTACTTTACTGGCTGAATTTGTCTGCCTGACTTTGCCTTGTACTTGACAGTGTAGGGATATATGAAGAATTCTCAAAGCTCATTATTAAAAACAAACAAACAAACAAACAAACAAAAAACCAGCAACCCCAAGGAAATAATGAACAATTTGCCAAAGAAAGCACTTAGAAGTTAAATATGAAAAGCTATTCATTATCATTAGACAGTAGGGAAATGCAAATTAAAACCACAAACCTATGAGAACAAAATAAAATATGCAAGTGCTGAAGAAGACACAGAGCAATTGAAACTCTTACATTGCTGGCAGGAAGGCAAAACGGTGCTGGCATTTTGAAAAACAGCTTGGTAATTTCTTATAAAGTTAAACATATGTTTTCCTTTCTGGCACAATAATTCCTTTCCCTCATATTTTAGTCTGGGCAACCAAGATGTCCTTAAGCAGGTGAATGAATAGATAAACTGTGGGACATCCATATATTGGAATATTATTTATCACTTAAAAAGGAAAGTGCTATTAATTCATGCAACATGAATGGATCTAAAATGCATTTTGATAATAGAAGACATTTGTAAAAGGTTACATATTCCATGATTCTGTTTATATGACAGTCTCAAAATGATAAAGTTATAATTAACACAGCACAGATCAGTGGTTGCCAGGGGTAAGAAGTACAGTAAGAAGAACCATAAAAGGCAGGAGAGAATTTTTGTGGTGATAGAACTGTTGTGCATCCTGATAGTGTTGGTGGTTGTATGGATCTATTCACATGCTCAAATTCAAAAAACTAAAAAAAAAAAAAAAAGGCATTTTTACTCTGTATGTAAACATAAAAACAGAGGGTGGGGATTTGCTGGATGTTAATTAAAAAATAAAATTTAGAAAGAAAGGAAAAAAGAGAAAATCTCTGTTATAAAATAAAAGACACTTAGGAGACAATACAAAAATATGTAAGTGTGGACTGTTTGGATCTTGATTTAAACAATCTAACCCCAAAAGGCATTCTTCATACAATCAAGAAAAAATGTAATGTTAATTTGGGACTATATGTTAAATTTAAGTTTTTAAAATATGGTAATGGCCTTGTAATTGTGTAAAAAAATCAGTTAGAAATGAATTCTGAAGTATACATACGTGTGTATGAGAGAAATAGGATTAAATCTGCTACTTGCTTTAAAATAATTAAGAAAAAGGTAGCAGGAAAGATACATGGGCAAATGTTGAAGCTAAAGGCTCATTATATTATCTTCCTATTTTTGAGTGTGTTTGAAGTTTTCTGTAATTTGTTTTTCTTAAAAATGGAAAATTAGGTTTCAAAAATAGAGAACTTCTCTTCAACATGCATTATAAAGCAGTAGACACAACAGGTCTATGGTTGGTTTCCATTGTAATGTCAAATCTTTCCAATGACTCAAAATAAATAAATGCTGTGTGTGCCAAAAATAATACTGACATATGAAAAAATCCAGTCTCTCAGAAATCTTATCCCTTGAGCAATAAACTACTAAAATTACTAGATTAGTAAAGATTTGCAGCTAGAGTTTACAATAGCATATCAAAACAGTTCCCCCCCACACACACAATGTCATTTCAATGACACCACCAAAGAAATAAAGGGTAAACATAATTTTAAAATTATAATTATAATTATAAAAATCTCAGCCAAACCCCCAAAATTACTCGAGATTTTTGATTCTCATTAAATATTTACACAGTGTGGCTTTCTTGCTGTGTTGGTCCAGTCTGTTCTTTTGAGCAATATTATTATTTATTGTTTCTTGAGCACTTAGCACTGTGTGAGATACAGACCATAAATTTCCTCCCTAGGGGACAACAATCAAAGCCACACAAGCAAAACACAAAGATTAGCTATTTAAGAAATGAAAACCCAGTGAAAGGTTAAGAAGCATATTCGGAACTATTTTGTTTTCAGCTTTAAGCTCATGATATAACACACGTTTCTTTTGCAAAACAAGACTAGTTGGCAAGATAAACAACCAGTTTAGAGGAGATAGAAAATATCCCAGAGATCATCCCAAGAAAATATCCTTCTTTAGAGAGCCTTTCCATTTCTGATCTGTATAAATCACTAGAACCTGTTCCCAGCTCTAGTGGACTGCAACAGCTGTGTGTGTGAGTGAGTGAGTATGCTTTAGGTCTGCCAGCAGACATTTCTATTCCTTTTCTTCTGATAACACCACTCTCTGTTTCAGGAACTGCTTCCTCAGTCTCTGCGTTCCTATGACTGTCAATCATAATGCACCTTTCCCAGACCGTATAAAAAGACTAGAGGCCCAGTACATGAAATTTGTGCACTGGCGGGGGTGGGGGGGGCAGAGAACATGTCTCTTAGCCCAGCCTGTGCCCTCTCACAGTCTGGGACCCCTCAAGGGATGTCTGCCTGCTGGCTTAGGCACACTCCCTGTGGGGAGCAGGCCTAAGCTGGCAGTTGGACATCCCTCTTGCAGTCCAGGACCCCTCGCTCCTTACCACCTGTCTGCTTGCTGCTCCTTACCTCCCAGCTCACTGTTTGTTAGCACTGCCGTGAAGGCAGGGGAGGCTCCTGTCACTACCGCTGCACTTGCCAGCTGTGAGCCCAGCACTACCCTGTGGGAGTGCACTGACGATCACAGGGGAGCTTCTGCATTGAGCATCTGCCCCCTGGTGGTCAGTGCTCATCATAGCGACTGGTCATTCTTGTCATTCCACCCTAATTGTTGCTTAGGCTTTTATTATACAGATTGTGCTCAAGGATGTGGCCCTGGGGCAGCCCAAGGTCATTTTTACAGGCACTGTAATGAAGTTTCTCTGCAGTGTCCAATAGGCGAATTTGTAAAGAAAAGTAAAAATATGCGTATATAGTGTACATCTCTATCAGATGTAAGCCCTAGAATCAGGCTCTTGAGACTCTAGTTCTACAGTTCTTTAGGTTATACGAGCTACTCCGCAACCTTTTCAGCTAGCACACCCAGGTTTTCGCTTGGGATGGTGTGAATTGGGTTTCTTTAGTAATTTGCACCTGAAAGAATCCCAAGTTAAATAAATTGCCCAAGGCCCAGTGGCTCCTAAATGACAGAGTTATCATTCACACTCAAGTCTGTCTACTTCTACAAGGTAGAGTTATTCTACTAAGGTAAGTTACTTTGCATCCTAAAGGTGTTGTATTCCTAAAATATAGTTTTGTTTAACACTGAGAAAGAAAGAGAAAGGTGCTGAGGTGAGGGGCTTGGTCCATCTCTTCCTATATTGTTTCCTGGTGGCATGAGGGAGGTGAAAACTGCAAATACAGTAATAACTAACAATATTATTTTAACTCATTTTGGTATTTAATGCATATGACTAAGATCTCAAACGGGCAATCATACAAACTTCCACCCAAGAGCAAATGAAAGGCGTATAATTCCAGGAACAGTATCCAAGTATTTTCTCTCCCCTCTGCTCTATCCAGTCTGTAATGATTGCATTAAAAATAATGTTTAAAATAAATAAATTACAACACCCAGAATACACATATTTGTTTCCATTTAAAAACTACTTTATTCATGGTTTCACCAGTATATGCAAAGAAAAACAAGTACTGAAATGATGCTAACAGTTTACAAATTAAATTAATGGCTTATTTTTTATAAGAATTACTTTTATGTCTCAAGTCAAATGTTGTTTCCTCCCTTTCCTATTTCAAATGTTTACTTTATTTCTCTTGCTGCACTTATCATGATTTGAAATTAGCTTGTTTATTTACTTCTTACATTATTTATTATAACTTGTTTCTTCACTTATTGGTAGGAATCTTGCCAGTTATATTTATTGTCATATTTTTAACAGCCTGGCATAGAAGAGACATGAAGTGTTCATTAAATTAACTTAAAAAGCACACTCTTCCAAAATAAAAGTCACTGTTTTGATACTGATAAAATGTACCAATAGCTTAAAACTAAAGGATGATGTTTCTTTCTGTGTTCTCCTACAAAAGCTGGGGTGGAATTCTGTTGCAAGCCCGGGTGTCCGCAGATGAGAACAAACAGCATTCTCCAATGGGGTTAGGCGAAGGCTTAGCGAAGTCCTAAGAAGGCTTCCTGATTCAAGGAGAGCAGCTCTTCATTTATCAGCATTTTACAGGGACTCTGCATGAGCTTTTGTTTGAAGAACGGGTTCCATTACTTAAAAACAGGATCTTGGGGTAGGTGGTAGAATTCTATTGTGCTGGGGAATTTGGAGCAAAAAATAGATGAAATTATTTACAATTATAGATCCCATTTTTCCCCTTTTAAAGTCAATGTGCTGTAAGTACTGTTAACGTTTTTGTAGTATAATATCAAAATTACTCCTGCCTCAATTTTAAAGATTTAAGCAACTATGCTTTATTAGAATTTTAGGGGAAAGTGAAACACTAAGGCTCCTAGAATCAGAAAAATCTTCACCTTTTAGCTATGTAAAAAATTATAAACGTTAAACCTTATGTTGAAGAATTTTGGAATCTTTGGGTTCAAATATTTCTCCTCCCTTTGTGTTAATCTTATATTTGCATTTGACTTTTTTTCTATAAGACAGCGTATGAAAACATGTTGAGTGTTTCCTCCCTGTCCAGGTTGCATTTCATCTTGAGTAGATTTAAAACCAGATTAGTTGTAATAGGATTCCAGGATGTGGGCAGATGTCTATTTGTCTCGGATGATGTCTCTTGCAATCAGCTCCTTCATTATTTCATTGGTACCACCATAGATTGGCTGGACTCGGGCATCCACGTAAGCTCTGGATAAATCAGAAGATGATTGAATGAATAAAGATATTAGAAATTATGCATTTTGTCTTACTATGTAACTATTAATTACTTTAAAGTATTCAATTAATGAAATTCAAGTAATAAACGTTTTTCATAATTACTTTTTTCCAGTATGGCATTCATCCTCGATTGGCATAATTACCAAATTCTATTAAGATAGTAATCATCTGTATAGCTTTGTTTTAGTTTGCTTGAAGAGGTTACAAATTCAAAGTAACATCTATAAGTTTGTTTTAATTTAATTTTGTAAAATTCAGCACATACAAAAAAGGGCATTTTAGATAGATATTGATAGAATGTTTTTATTTCTTATTATCTTTCCTTATTCCCAGAGAAGTTTAAATCCACTGGTTTCATAGAAAACAAAAGAGAAAAATGCATATTCTCTAACATTCTACCACTGCTGCTGCCATCAGGGGTATAAGCTGATGCTGTAGAAAATATTACTTCCCACAAAGTTAACAAGTAACTTATTTTTTGGAAATGGTTAATAGTCACTCCAGTGGGGTCTGAGGTTAAAATACTGAGTGTTTGAGTCCAGTAGCATGCACACACACACACACACACACACACTTACAAAAAATTCACTTTTGGTAGGCATGACCATAACCATGACACTGTATAGTTGTTTTTACCTGTTTTCTCAGCTCTGGGGTCAGGGAGAATAAATATTATATTGTTTTCTAGCTAAAGGAACTGAGGTACAGAGAAGTTAACACATTTACTATTTAATGGGAAAGTAGGTAATTGGCAGACTGCAATGAGAAGGTAGGTATCCTGCAGGTACCTTTTTTTTTTTTTTTTTTTAAATATTTTATTGATTTTTTACAGAGAGGAAGGAAGAGGGACAGAAAGCTAGAAACATGGATCAGCTGCCTCCTGCACACTCCCCACTGGGAATGTGCCCGCAAGCAAGGTACATGCCCTTGACCAGAATCGAACCCGGGACCTCTTGGTCCGCAGGCCGACGCTCTATCCACTGAGCCAAACCGGTCAGGCTGCAGGTACCTTTTTTATTATATCACGATAGTTGCCTTGACTCAGGCGTATAGGACTAGTTATTGAGCTTCAGACTTTCCTAGTAGAGAAATTCAATGGCATTTCTTTTTCAAGCATAAAATCTTTTTTTTTTTAATTGAAATTTGAAATGTGCTAGCTCTCTAGGAACATGACCAATTCTGGATTTATCCTTCTTCATGCTTATCACGGGGCCCCGCGAAGTGTAAGCACTCAGTACATACTGACTGACTGGATTTATTACATTACAAAGGAATTTTAGTGTCTCCATATCAACTTTCTGAAGAAACATGAAATCTGGAGGCATTCGTGTTTTCAAACATAGATATTTTTCTTTTGAGCACATTCCATTGTTGACCGTAAAATACAGCCCTTGCACTGAGAGGGCCTGCCTAGCATTTCAATCTTTCAGACATTTTTGGACTGGGTTGGGCTTTTTTTTTTTTTTTTTTTCACATTACAGAAGTTCCAATGGGATTGGTAATGACAGAGATAAGTACTCCCTTTTATAGGTTACTAATTAAGTTCAGTCATCAACTAGAATTAACAGGGACAGACAGCAGAATAAATGTTTAACCACATCAACGATGAAGCTCTATATCCCAGGCTGCTCTTCCTAGCTTGGCAGGGAATCTTGAAATGGCAGAGAGTATAAGTCTCACTTCTCACCGGCCCCAGGCCTAACGGGTAAGACTGAAGTAATTCAATGCTAAGGAGCAGTTATTTAAAAACAAACCAATGAAATGAAATAAAACAAAAAAGCACCTCTTTCATCTGTGAAACCAGGACTCAGCCACACACACACACACACACACACACACACACACACACACAAAAAATATAGCTTAATCTGAGGACATAAGAAACACAAATAGAATGATTTTTCCCTATTAAATCACAGCCTGTACACATCCATATACTGTCTATGGTTTCTCATTTTTTTTGATATTATTATTACGTTCTCTCTTGCTATTTTATATATGTATAAAAAACTCCTTCCCTATGTCTTGGGGAGAAAAATAGCAATCTAGTTGAAAATTTCCAGGGATTTCAAATATGAAGTCATCAAGCTACAGTTTTTACTTGCTACTGATCTGAAGGAAGAGCCTTTTGGGCCCTGTACGTGGTTGACTCCTCTTCACCTAATCAGCCTTTCTCAGAACCCGAACTAAACCAGACAACACTGAGCCACCACTTGTCTACTTGCCCAGCAGCAACAGCTGCTGCACAATTGAGTAGAAAAATACAAGCACCCATTATTATTCTACTTTCCTAGCATAGTGAATATTGGAAATAGACTAATATCATGAGTAAAACATGAAAATGTCCAGGAAAATTTTTAGTAATGATTTAATTTGTGCTAGCATAATTCAGTTTACTTTTGATTTTACGACAATGCAAAGTAAAAAAAAAAATCTGTGTTTGATTAACACTTGTTTGAAGTACTTCTAAAAGGACCTACCAAAATCCAAATCCAAGGATTGATTTAAAGACAATTGTTTAGCTACTTCATGCCCAATCCCAAGAAAGGAAAAAGCCCTACTTATTGCTGAGATTTTATAAAAGGTTATAAATTATATACATCCTGTGATTAAAGCTTTATAAGCTGCCCAATGGCTATAGAAAATTAGTAAATTATATCTATGCCAAAGCTTCTGTTCTTAATGTAACTTTAATAAAACATTTATTTTCCTCGTTAAGGACTATAAGTATATCAAATGTTTTCAATTATGCTTGCCAAAATGATGCATTTGAAAGTTAGTTTGAATACTAGTTTGATAATTTTCCTTTTAGGTTAAAATTGAAAAAGGTTTTTTAGAAAAGGTTTTCTCATTCTCTGACTCAAAACTAAATTTGACTTCTCTCAAGATAGCAGAAACTTCCTTGGGGAAATGTTATAAGCTGAAAATATTGCTAAATAAGAGGAAAATATATTTTCTAGAGTGGTGAGGAGAATTTCTAGGGGGAGATTATTGAGGCAAATATTTATGGAAAGAAGGAAAGAATAAATTATGAAATGGAGGAAGAAATATAGAAAAGGATGCTGTCTTATTGATAAACTGGTATTGCTTTGAACTTACAGGAAGGATATTCATATGTAATGCCATCAAAAGGTATTTAATTTATTTTAGTTTGAAGGGAATAAAATTTCTATTTGGAAAAAGTAATACTTTCAGTTTTTTTAGAGGAAAATAATCAAATATTTAAGATATGAAAACTTAAATTCTGTTCATATGCAGGCTGATTTTTCTGTAGGGTCTTCCCTCTTTCTAATTAAAAAAAGTGACATTTCCATAGAAGACATATAATTGACCAACAGGTGTGTGTGTGTGTGTGTGTGTGTGTGTATATATATATATATATATATATATATATATATATATATATAAATGCTAATGTCACTAACCATCAGGGGAATGCAAATTAAAGTCAGGAGATATCACCTCAAATATTGACAAGGATGTAGAGAAACTGGAACTTTGCCTACGGTTGTAGGGAAATGCAAACTGGTACAGCTGCTATGAAAAACAGCATGATGGTTCCTCAAAATGTTAAATAAAACTACCATATGATCCAGAAACCCCACTTATAGAAATTTATTCAAAAGAACTGAAATCAGGACCTGCAGGCAATATTAGCACTCACATGTCCATTGCAGTATTATTCACAGTAGCCAAGATGTGGAAACAGCCTGACTGTTCATGGACAGATAAATGGATAAAGGAAATGCAGTGTATATGTATAGTGGAATACTATTCAACTTTAAAAACAGGAAACTCAGCAGCATGTGATAATTTGGAAGTACATTGAAAACATGCCGCTTAGTGAAATAAGCCAGTCACAGAACGACAAATACCTCACTGGGTCCACCTATATGAGTTATCTAAAATTCACAGACTCAGTAAGGAATCTTGGTTGCCAGGGCCTAAGGGGAGGGGAAGATGGAGAGTTACTAATAATGGGCTTAAAATTTCAATTAAGCAAGATGAGTAAGCTCTAGAGGTCCATATTGCTACACTGTACCTATAGTTTACAATACTCTAAAGTACACTTAAAAATTTGTGAAGTGCCTGGCCAGTGCAGCTCAGTGGTTGAGTGTCAACCCAGGAACCAAGAGGTCACCGGTTTGATTCCTGGTCAGGGCACATGCTGTGGTTTCAGGTACATCCCCAGAAGGGGATGTTTCAGGTCCATGATGTTTTTCTCTCTCATCAATGTTTCTATCTCTCTCTAAAAATCAATAAAAAAAAATTTTGTGAAGAGGGTAGATCTCATCTTCAGTGTTCTTACCATGGTAAAATTAAATTAAATAATTAATAGTCAATACAAATTAAAGGAAGAATGACAACCTATTTTTTTTTACCCATTAGATTAGCACAACGTTTAAAAAACAGTAACATTCATAGCTTAGGAGGAAAGTCATTGGAAAGTCATTGGTCTTTGTTCATTTAAGTATGAGTTGCTACTAACTGGAGGAAATAATCTGGAAATTATAAACATTTAAAATATGCATACTTTAAAAATATGCATACTTTTCAACTAGCTATGCTACTTTTGGGACTCTGTCTTGTTACAATAGAAAACACATGTAGCTCAGACACATGTAAGAAGGTGTTTGTTGTTGCATTGTTTATCAGAGTAAAAAATCAGTAAAATAACCTGAATAACTGTGGTTAATCTATAAAATATAACATTACACAACTTCAAAAGTGATATTAATCCCGTATAACAATTCAAATAAAGCCAAGCATTACGCTTTCGTATATTGGTCTCTTCACTTTCTTTAAAAATGATAAAAATCCTTGGGGCGAGCCAATAACATAAAGCTGTTTCCATCTGCTTGAATACACTCTGTAGTCAGTTGAAAAATGAAGACTTTGCACCTTCTTTCCTTCAACGTACAAAGTTCAGTAATTTTCCTTTTTCTGCACATCGGCCAGAGGAGTGTAACGGAACTGTCATACTCACTTTGCAATTGGGTACTCCCACATGTACCCCCAGCCTCCATGGAGCTGCACGCAGTCATAAGCCACACTGTTTTGTAACTCAGATGCCCTAGAAAAAAAAAAAATAAAAAAACAGAAAGGGAATATTTGAGATGGATTTGCATGAGGCGCTTCACAATCAGGAAACAAATTATTTATCAAATGCATACATTTATCAAACAATTAAAAGTAGGCATATAGCCAACCAGAGATATAATTGTAGTTGTGTATAAACTACACATGAAATAAATCTCAGGAGAATTTTCACATAATGAATACCTTCTTCATCAATTATATTTTTGGCTGAGTTTTTGTTAAGGCTATAAACAAAATGTGGAAAGCATAGACGATTAGGTTTGGCTACTTTATGCCTGAGAGGGATACAGTAAAAACTTGAAGTTGGTCTACTTTATTTAGATTCTCTATGTGATCTAAGTTAACAGTATAATCATATAATCATCTATTTCATTTTGTCGTTGAATTATGTCATAACTCTCTACCCCCAAAATGTCATTCCCTACCCTAAGGCTACCAGTTTGAATTCAAATAATCGTGGAAAATTTTTTTAGGGTTTTCAGAAATAAACTGAAAGTGAAAATGAAAACCTAACGAGGGTTCATCATACTGTTAAAGTGCATGCTATCATATAGAAAACTTATTAAAGATTATTTAGGAATTATTGTCCTTGAGAAATATTATTTTCTGATCTTATCACAAGAATCTCAACTATCATTAAGGGATTTTTATTCATCTTAACATAAAAGATCAGTTACTTCAAAATTACTTTCAACATATTTTTCAGTAGCGTGAAACAAAGCAAAGGTAAGCATGGGCACCTTTTCCTATTAAAAATAATTTCTAACTCCAATAGGACAGGTGAGGATGTTCCCAAGAAATATAGTAATGATAGAATGATTAATAGACAAGACTCAAGGGTAATAATATTTGGAATTCTATACATTTTTGTATTTGGTAAGTACTTCAGTGAAATATTTACCAGACTAAAACTAGTTGCTTGCTCTGCTACAATATGAAATGCCATATGTTTATGCATCTGTAAACTCAGTGTTTTCAAGGACAGTGAAGTCCATAACTATCCAAATATCTCCTTTTCCAAAAATATCCAAAGTTATTTTTATACTTTTTAAACTAATCAAGAAACTTGCTGTAAATCTCTCCCCTTCCCAAAGTGTAAGTTCCTAGTAATTCCACTTCAGTTTCAACCTGGCAATTTTATTATTTTGGAATCATTGCAGAAAGTGCTATTCTGCATCTTTCCCCATTCTACTTCTGACTGAGCTGAACACAAGTTAATGAATAATGACAGGAATTTTTCCTAGGTTATTTTTGGGCTAATGAGATGTGAGAATGTTTGCTTTTAAAACAGAGACCAAACCCATGTCCAGAATCTGATTTAAACTATGTTCTTGCATCATAAAGTACACAAAAGCCTTGTAGAAATCTTTTTTTCAGTCAACTCACCTTTAATACCATTGCTAATCATCTTTAACACAAATGAAAGTCTTTCTGAACGTAGTAGCATATTCTTTCCTGTCACTTAATAGAGCACATGTACAACTTTTGATTTGACAGTTAATTCTTCTGAAATTTTCCTTTGATCTGAAAACACCTTAAATAGGAAAATCCTGTCCAAGCGACTCATTTCACAGGTATCAAAATGTTGTTTCGAAAAAAAATAAATTTAATGATAGTTATTTAATGAAAGAACTGGCACTCTTCAGGACTTTAACTTTTACTGTAAACTTTTGGTCTCACTATACTGTCTGTCACTCTTCAGATAATTTTTAATTAAACTTAAATAAACTAATCAGTCATCCAACTTCAGTCTCTTAGTGCTTTATTTTCAATGGCATGCTAAAAGTTAAATACCAACTCGAGTAGTTTTTAGCATATGATGAGTAGGCTAGGTGGAACCTTTCAGCATTTTTTATAAGTTGGTTCTTATTGTTAGCTTACACTGCCTCAGTCTTCTTCCTTTAGGACCCTTCAGGCTGAGCTTAAAGTTAAGAGAATTCCGTAATAGTCTACACAAACACCACATTTTAATTACTGTAGCATGCATACCAGTATTTCGCCATGGAAGCCGAGGCAGAGTCCAGACGTTTTGTTTCATGTAGCTGGAGACAGCTGTCCACAAAAGCTCTGGTTACACAAATGTGTGTTTTCAATTCTGCTAGTTTATGCTGCACTGTCTTGAGTTGAAAGGAAATGAAAAATAAAAATGAGCATGGTAGAAGAGCATGTTTTGAGTTACCTAGCACATCAAACATTATATAATAGAAGATTTTTAGAGCAAAACAAAAGTGGAATTACTGGGTTGTGTGTTTGTTTTTCTTGCGTTCAACAAAAAACAAACATATGTTAACGAAAGAGCTTAAATGTAAACGCTGCTGTATTTCAACGCTAAGGAAACTTGTAAAAAAAAAAAAAAAAGAAAGATGCAAAAATAAATACATAACTATCTGATGTTTTAGATGAAGAAGTTTAGACCATGTAAGGAAACGTCTTGAAAACAGCATGATTGATGGGTGAGCACCATCTTGTGGTACAGTCCTATAGGCACACCTGCTGAAAAAACGTTTTCCTCTGGAATCTAAACCCATGAAGTTTTCTCTATTAGTGAAATTAAGTAATCACATTCCTCTACTCCGCTTTTTGGCCCTGGAAAAAAATAAAGTAACAAGCTGGAGTGACAACATACAAAATATTATGCTATATTGCAAAATATTTAATCTAGATCTGTAAAATGCAATAAAAGAAAAAAAAAAAAAAAAGAACTGGAAGTCTCAAGCGATCAGAGTCCAGTACGCTCAACCTTTCTGAATTCTCCCCACCCTTCCTCTTCTCTCTCAATTGCTTGTCTAGAAGAGTCTCTAACTTGAATTAAATGGTCAGGATTTCTCAGCACTAATATACCTGTGTACCTTCACCTGTTGGCCATAGACAACCAACAAGTGCCCTTGAAAATCACCTCATCTAGACCATTCTCAACCATTCTCAACTACTCTCACTTCAATTAAATGTTCTTGTATTTCTGACTCTTGGCTCCATACCTTGAACTTTACGTCTATATCTGGTCTTTTTACGCACCAATCCTTGAACCTCCTTCAGGAACTGGCTTAGATTTGAAATACTGGTTTTCTACTCCAAAAAGACACTGCATTAATTGACCTCTTGGGTTCCAGGTCTAGCTATGGCCAGCTGGCTCCATCTTCCTTGTGGAAATTCAGACAGAAATAGAGTTCTGATCATTCTGCTGTGGAATATTTAAATGAGATCTACACTGTGGCTAATTAAAGGCATGGAAGTTAGTGACAAAGGTGACTCAACGAAACTTAAACTAGAAATTAAATGTACCCCACACCGGCAAGTCCAAAGTCATGACTAAGTTCTCAACGGAAGGTTTTGGGGATTAGATTCTCAGAGGATGCTGCCTTTACTACTGGTTATAGCAATTCTCAAGCCATAAAACCAAATCTTTCAGTAAAGCTGTGGTGGGGAAAGTTTGGTTTCTTTCCATTTCCAGAAAAGGGTAGAAAAGGAGTCTAATCAGACCCAGGACCAGGCAAGACCAGGGTGTATCCGAGAGAGTAGGTACTCTGATGAACAGCTTCCTCTTAAGTGTACCAACATAATGGCTGTGCTGATGAAAAATCCAACCGACTGCCCTGACCGGTTTGGCTCAGTGGATAGAGCGTCAGCCTGCGGACTAAAAGGTCCCAGGTTCGATTCCGGTCAAGGGCATGTACCTTGGTTGCGGGCACATCCCCAGTAGGAGGTGTGCAGGAGGCAGCTGATCGATGTTTCTCTCTCACCGATGTTTCCAACTAACTTCCTTCATCTCTCCCTTCATCTCTGTAAAAAAAATCAATAAAATATGTTTAAAAAAAATCCAACCGACTGCCTTTCACTTGGCTTCACACCATCCTGTTCTTGAAACAGACAATGTGACTGGCGTCTAATGATTCCAAAACCAAGCAGTCAGAAGGCTGATGACACACTTTTCCCACCTCTGTACCTTGGACTCTAATTCAGAACATCTAAACCTTCTCATTCTTTCCATTATTTTTTCTATTACCCTTTCTAGTTGCTTAATTAGGCCAACTCCCTACCCTTTCATCAGCACAGTTTTCCACTCCCACCCCACATATCCACATTTACTCACAGAAAATTTAAAGATGAAACAAGGAATGAAAAAAGGAGGGAAAATACTCTTCTATGCACTGAAAACAGATGAGGCTATGTTCCACAGAAATCCCTGAAACTCAGCTCTGAGCCTACTTCCAGCTCAGTTCAGTGACACTCCATTTGGAAAATAAGGGGATACCTGACAAATCTCAAGACACTCTTGCCCTACCCACCCCAGTGGGTGGTATGCTTGAGAATTTATGCACTATTTATAGAAGAGAATCAAGAACTCTAAGACCAATTCTCTCACATGAGAGCTGTTCCAATGGGAATGCTGGGAGCTTCCCGAGGCTGAAGTTAAATTTCAGATCAGCATGGGCTCATTTAGAATTCTTGTGTCAGCACATTCAGTGAGGTCCAGAGGTCTGACATGCCTTCAATGGTACATCATTTACTCTCTGGAGATACAGAGATTAAATATTTACATGTTCTTGGCATTGAGTTGGGTGTTACTATGCAGATTTGGTCTTTGATCTTCAGACACTGTGTCATACTTTTAGAAATTATTCTCTAATGAATAGCAGTTACTAACTGTACCACACATTATTAGCAAGGTACTTTTTGTGAATGATCAACATGCTCATAGCAGTACTGTTTAACATTCATTAACAGTTGCTAATAGATAATATTGCAGCTGGCATTAAAAAAATTCCCTTAAGTTATAAGTAGACCAGATAGAGTCTCTTTCAGACTTCTGTGTAAAAAAAAAAATTCTTAGAATCATAGAATTGTGGAAATGGAAGACACCTTGGAAAGGTATCTTGCCCCAATATTCCATTTAAACAACACCACTAGTTGAACTCTCATATGTGATGCCTGAAATATAAAATATAACATCTTAGGTTTGCTATGTAATATTGTAGTTAATTAATCCTACACTCAAGATCTTAAGAACTGGATATTTGGTTTTTGGAGGAATGTGAGAAAGAAGTATTGTTTTCTTCTCCTATTCCTTTTTCTAATACTTTGTGTCCTTAGAATCAAGAGCACATACCACCTTGGAAATAACTAAAGCTTGTGTTAAGAAAGAACACTGAATTTTCACTTCATTGAACATGGGTGAACATGTATGAAGGGAAGGAAAAAGAATAAAATCTATCTACCTTAAATTCCCAGGTAGTAACTAGTGCCTGAATTGAGTATAGGTTCCAGAGTTAAAATATCTGTGTAACCTTGGGCAAGTTACTTAACTGCCCTATACCTCAATCTCCTTATCTATAAAATAAGGATAAATATAACCTCTCTATGCCTCAAATCTCCTTATCTGTAAAATAAGGGCAAATATAACCTCTCTATGCCTCAATCTCTTTATCTGTAAAATAAGGGCAAATCCTCTCTATGCCTCAATCTCCTTATCTGTAAAATAAGGACAAATATAATAGTTATTATGCAAAATTGCTGTGAAAGAAAAATGAGACAATCCATTTAGCAATGTCTGGCACACAGGCACAATGCAAAATAATGATAAATGACAGCTATTATAATTATTGAATATTAGAATTTTACTGTTTTATTGTCTATTCCATGAAAAATCATAAGACAACATCAAATATGGAAAGTATGAATGAAATGGAAATCCTATAACTACTTAAGTATAGTAGATCTCCATCTTATAAATAATGTATTGATTGATTTGAAAGAGAGAGAGAGAGAGAGAGAGAGAGAGAGAGATCAATTTGTTGTTTCATTTATTTACACATTCATTGGTTGATTCTTGTATGTGACCTGACCAGGGATCAAATCTTCAACCCTGGTGTATCATGATACACTCCAACCAACTGAACTACCCAGATACGACTAAATATGGTAGGTCTCCATCTTAAAAACAAAACAAATGTTTGTGAAATGCATACAAATGGTCAGAAAGAACCAACATGTTCAAAATTCAAGGATAAAAAAGAGAAAAAAAAACAGAATTGTTATGTGCTCATAAAATTATATTTGGTTAAGTATAATATGGAATTTAAAGGTTTTCTATTTCAATGTAATAACCAGAACCATAGTGTACCTAGCACTAGAATAGGCTGTATAGGCATGTATTGGTCATTCATCTTCTCTGAATGGATTAAATTCCTAGATTCAATATGAAACTATTACTAAAGTATATTTATTTAGATAAAACAGACAAATTAGAAGAAATACCTCAGAGTTCTCAAAACATGCATTTACTTAGAAAATACTACCTGTTAATAATATAGTGGTGGAAGCAGAATGCTACTTTGAAACCACCTTTGAAAGAAGGCAACCAAAAAATGGCACCTGCTTTGAAAAGGATTAAAACTATTTTTTCTTTTTTTTTCTTATTTTACATATATATTACATATATATTGACAAATATTTCCTGAATACTTAAAACCCAGGAAATGCAAAAACACATTTAACATTCTTAGTTATACAACCTGGGTAATATTATAATCATCTTTGTTGTGACTTAATATGAATTCCAAAAATACAGGAAATGCATATTTCTAAGGGGATGGAAAATATGTCTATTTAGTTCATTTTTATTTTTATTTTATTTTTTTGTTAATCCTCACCTGAGGATATTTTTTTTCATTGATTTTTAGACAGAATGGAGGGGAAGAGACAAGAGAGAGAGAAACATCAATGTGTGGGAGACACATTGATTATGCCCCCCACATGAGCCATGACTAGGGCCGGGGATCAAGCCTGCAATGAAGTATGTGCCCTTGACCAGAATAAAACCCCCAGGACCCTTCAGTCTGTAGGCTAACACTCTGCCCACTGAGCCAAACTGGCTAGGGTTTGAATGTTTTTAATAAGCATTTTTTTTATGTGAAAAGTGGTGGTGGCTGGATTTCGGAAGCAAATGCTACTAATTCTATTTTGGGTAAAATTGGGAAGATCACAGAGTGGTATTACTCCCTTCATATTGCTAGAAGTCTTGAGTGTGTACTTCCAGAGTTGTACCTATGAAATTATGTCTGAGCACACAACCTTTTGAAGGCAATCAATAAATATTTTCTCACTGAAACAATGGATGTCAGTATTTTTCAGGGGGAGACTACTGGCATTTAAGTGAGACATTAGTTGGTCATCTCTGAGTTATAGAATGTTTAACAACACTAGACTCCAGAGCTTACATCTCAAGTCTCTGTACTTACTATCTTCCCTGGCTCTTCTAAATGCCTGGGGAAGAGGGCAGTCATCCAGAATCACTAATATCAGTAAATCAGTGGTACATAATTAAAAGGGAATATAAAGTATAATATCAAAGAAAGGTCAAATCATACTGCTTTTAAAAATGTTTTCTTGACCAGCTGTGTGCCTCATGTTTACAAATTCAGAACAACTGTATTGAGAGCTGTTATGTCAATAAGGAAGTTAGGATGGAAAGACATATTTTTAGAATGGGAAAATGTTAAGGTGATGAACACATTGGTAGCAAATAGGTCCTAAAATGACATGGAGTTTGTCCAGTTGATAAAAAAGACTCCCTCTATTGGAACAAAATAGAGGAAGGTATTATGTAAGGAGGGGCAGCTAACTTAATGAGAGCTTACTTTGACAGACAATATTCTGAGCACTTCATGTATGTCACCACATCAAGTACTCATAGTAATCTATGGGGTGATATTATATCTTACTATGAGTACTTCACCACATCAAGCACTCATAGTAATCTATGGGGTGATATTACATCTTACAAATAAGAAAATACTCTGAAAGAGATAATACAACTTGCCTAAACCACAGATATCCGAGGAGCTATGCTAAGATTTAACTGAATTCAGTAAATTTAACTGAATTTACTTTCTATAATGTTGGTTCTAAAAAGCTACAACTGTGTTTCATATCTCCTTTTGTCTTCACAAGGCCTTTTAGCCAAGTCATTCTGTTATGGAGGATATATATGAAATCTTACGCTAACCAACAAAATAGCCTTCTTAATTAAATAACATATAATGAACAATGCATCTTCCTAAATCAGGGAAGAGGAGGTATGCCTTAAAACAAAGGCCCGGTTTGTCATGCCTGCCATAAATCACTAACAACCATATTACAGAAACTAACTTCAGGGAAGGAGGTTGACACCAGCAACCAGATGTTCTGGTTCAACCATAAAAACTGGACCTTCACTTGCCAGCTTGGAAAATAATCATTGGAATGGACTGTGCTAACTCATACATAGAGAACTTTCAACCCTCCTCCCCCTGATTTATTTGTTCTGCTTTCCCTATCCCTGCTGCTAAGAACCTTAACTTGCACTGAGATGTTAAGATGGCCTTTGGGATAAGAGTCCCCATCTTCTCAGGTGGTTAGCACTTGAATAAACTGCTTTCCTTCTTACCAGCACCTGTCTTAGGAGTTTAGCTTTTATTGCGGCAGGCAGCCATAGCTGCATTCGGTTACAATTCTACTTAAAACGTTTCAAGTAGATTTCCAAATCCAGGTGTTTTCTTTTTGTTGGTAAGATGTTTCAACAATTGGACAATGGCATTGTTAATAAACTGTTCCTTCATTTAAGGTGACACTAGAGGGTCTAAAATTTGATTGGAATATGTAGTGATTATGGCCACCATATACTGAATTCTTTTGAAAATACCTTAAAACCTTGGCAAAACCCACACTTAATTGAACACCATCATCCACTTTCTCTGTGCTTGAACTCAGGCCGCTAAAAGCTTCTAGAAAGTCTGATACACAAAAAAATCAGAAGGTACCCCTATAAATTCATGATCAGTAACTTAAATGGGTCCTCAACACCGCTAGCAGGCTCACCACATTTCTCTAGCTAGTTCTGTTTTTCACTCTGAAGAGGGTATTTCACTTTCCTTACTCTCCTCCAACACTGGCATCCCCATTTATTCACATCTCTCCCCCTTATTGTTATGTAAGGAAATGCAAGTCTTCAGAAGAGAGCTTTCATAATTTTCTACCAGTAGAGTTGAACCCATGCCCATCTTTTCCTCTTTTCTTCCTGTTACGATGGAGGAAGCAACTCTCCTGTTGGAATGGGAAGGCCTATCTTTTTCCATGTACTTTGGTACCCATATCCTTATACTTTCTCACAGATCATGTGCAGTTAATTACCTGGTCCATACCTACAATCTATCCCTCTTTACTAAATCCTTTTTCTAGTTCTTAAAATATGCTCCAGCATTTTCATCCTAATAATAATAACAATTAATAATCTCCAAATATCTCACCTGACCCTAATATACCCTTCCCCTACTCCTTCCCCACCCTTTTTCTCCAATTAATATTCACAGCCAAATTCAGGAAACAGTTGCCTGCCATCATTATCTTTACTTCCTCATTTGCATTGACTCCTCTGGCATCACCTCCACACGAGTCCATCAAAGGCTCTTAGAAATAACCTCCGTAGCATGTCCAGTGGGCACCCTTTGACCTTACTCATATTTCCCCTCCAAGTAGCCTTGGTCCTGCTTTCTCCTTACTCATATTTCCCCTCCAAGTAGCCTTGGTCCTGCTTTCTCCTGCTTTCGGCTTCGGTGATGCTTGCCTTATGAGCTGTCTCCTTTTGAGGTGTTTATTTTCAGTTGGCTCTCCCCTTCCTATGTCACCTTTAAGTTCGGTAATATTTTTCTCAGGTTTCTGTCCTAGGATCTCTTCCTGCCTTACTGTCTACTCTCTCTCCCTCAAGGGTC
Organism: Murina feae; assembly: GCA_004026665.1. Taxonomy (NCBI): domain Eukaryota; kingdom Metazoa; phylum Chordata; class Mammalia; order Chiroptera; family Vespertilionidae; genus Murina; species Murina feae. The sequence goes on from PVJC01003090.1 coordinate 59,428, forward strand.
TCATCCGCTTCCATGGACTCTAATACCACCTGGATGAAAATTACTCCATATTTATTACGCTGAGCCTAGACCCGTTTCAGAAGGGTAAATTGGTATTATCTAATACTATACCATGACAACAAGCTTACCTGTATATGTGCAACTGTTTTCCCAAAAGCTTTTCTTTGTTTAACGTAGTCCCTGGTTTCTTCAAACATGAATTCACTGGCTGAAACTCCTAACTCGGCAATCAAAAGCCTTTCCTATAACCCAGAAATTAGGTCTTAAAAAAGTGATTTTCACATAATTTCAATGATAATAAATCTCATAAATAATCTTTATAAAACTCCAATTAACTTAGTTCTTAACTTTTTTATAAGAATATTTTGACATATCTGTAATAGCTCCCTAAAGCAAACCCTTTATTTTTGTGATTGCTTCTCTTTACTATATATAGATATGTATGTAATTTATTAAACTCCCTCTTCTTTCTAGGCATCTACGAGAAAAGAAATTCTGAAGTTGTTGATTTTCATCTATTGACCTCTGAACAGCACATATCCTGCAATATCCGTGGAAAATAACATTTCAAAGCACATAGGTTAAATTCTGCCTATTAGTGTAAAAGTGTCCACAGTCAGTTAAATTCCATCTTGCTGGTGATTTTCATATTAAACTTCTGTGCCAGTGTTCCTAGCCCTGGTCCCAGTTTCATGTTTAGCCCACGCTGCTGTGGCAGTTACCAGGCAGGTGCAGCCTCTTAGGTAAGGCTCAATGATCACCGAGCAACCCCACTCCCAAAACACAGACATGAGGGTTGATCCTATGTGGCTAAAACTATGTGGTCTGAACTTAACATTCTCCCTTTAGGTTCCCAGGTATTAAAAAAACAAACAAACAAAAAAGTCCCCCCAAACTACCAATGTTTTGGCTGATATTTCTTTGCAAAGGGATATAAATTCTTTTTTTCCCCTCTTCAGCATGTGAGTGAGGACATAATCTACCCAGAAGGAATCTTGGACTGAAGTATACATGTAGGCAGGCAAAGAAAGGCAATGGAAATTATGCATCACCTTGTTCTCTGAAAGCCTGAGGCATGCCGGATGTTGTCCCACTTTGCCCCTATCCTGAGGAGGGGACTATTAGGCCCTTTAAGAGAGGGAATCACCTTGGTTGAGATAAAATGTCTTTTTTAAAAAACCTTTTACTCTATTCTTCCATTTTATTCCTCTCTCTGTTTCAGTTTAAATGTCTGCCTATTGATCTGTCATTAATTTACTAATCCTATTTTCTACTGTGCCCAGACTCTCTATCCATTCAATGGAGAGATACAAATTCTTGACTTGTAGTTCAGAAGCTAAAATCATTCCAAGAAGGAATCAAAGCACTGAAACATCTATTTTTCCCTATTCACTTATAAGCTTTGAATGAATATCCCCAAGCTCAGTTATGTACTTATGTAGCCTACAAAATTCATATTTTCTTTTTACGTTAAGTTGCAGTCGAATGATCAGCTATGTCACAACTTTTGTATGCATAGATTTATATAGTTCTATATTATTCTATTCTATTTAACACTTCTCACCTGTGGAAGCTCTTGCATGAGGTAATAGAAGCCTTTATTCTCTTCTCCAAGCAGGCCGCTAGCTGGCAACCGTACATCTTCAAAGAATAATTCTGCAGTGTCCTAAGAGATCATACAACTAAGTACAAAATTATTTCATTTAAATCTCACAGTAACTTGATGAAATTATTTCCATTAAACAAACAAAAGCAACAAACCAACTGGGAGCCAAGTTGGCATGGTTAATGAACATAACTAGCAATTGGTAAACCAGGGATGCAAACCCAGGTTCAACTAATTCCAAATCTTCTGGCTTTTCCACTGCAATACATCAACATTCTAGCTCCAATACTGTCAGTTCTGTGGGTACTGAGGACTAAGGGTTTCTAATGCACATTAAATAAAATGTTTTTCATTTCAGCAACAACAAATTACCAAGTAATTAGCAAACAATAGAAATTTTTTTTTGTTCTTCGTTCTTCCTTTTATTTAATCAATTTCATAAATAGGGGGCCTATAATCATTTAGGTAATGTTGCCATTTCTAAAGCAGATATTTAAAATATCCCAATTCACTTTTATTGCCGACCACTAGGAGGAGGTAAAGCTGCATGAACGGTGGGGAGAAAAAAATCTCCATTATCTTTTCTGAAAAGCATAGTTTAGGAATTCATCACTGGAAGGTATGATTGTGCTTTATGCAGTTCTCTACATAGGGCATAATTGAGTAAATTCAGTAATTTATATATAATAATTTATTAGTAAAAATGGAGTAATCTCAATTATCGCCTAAACATAATTCATAGTATAACTTACTTGGGCTTTCATTCCCATTTTATGTAGCTTTCGTCCCTTGATAAATCCTTTCATTCCATCTTCCACCAGAAAAAGGCTAATGCCATGGGCAGGGGAGCGAGCTTCACGATTTGTGACTGCCACCACTATGACGACGTCACTTAGCCACCCGTTGGTAATGAACACCTGGAAAACCCAAGTACACTGTGATGCTCCACACTAATCCACGCCCATGGGCCAGTCATGATTAGGGGAAAGCATATTCACGGAGACTAAACCAGACAAGACATGCTTCATAACTCTATATTCTATCCATGCTTCATAACTCAATATTCTACCTGAAGCATTAATTATTTATACAAAGCTCATTACACAGTAGAAGGAACATAGCCCAATGCTTCAAAGAAAGAAGCCTATGCAGGCCTTGTAGGAAATGAATATCTTTTCTTAACAGTCAACAACAAATATTTACAGAGTGTATACTAGACAGTTTTAGGTAAACAAATCCTCTGGTATCAGCAACATTAGATTCTAAGGGATATATGTACTCTGGTGCCTGTGTGTAACCTTACTTGGAGAAGCTTTTCAATTTTATCATGGGTTGATGGGTTCTCAGAAGGATTGAAGGGCTCTCAAATTCGATCAATGGTATCTTTTTCTCCTAAGATCTTTTGAAACTCTTCCTGACAATACAAGAAAGAGTTTTCCCCAGTTTCTCATCAATTCATTGCTCTAGTTAGTCCCATATTTGGACAATGTGATCCTTACCTTCCCCTTTTCTGGTTCGATGAAGGTTGTTTAGAATCAAAAACAACATTTTCTATATAGTGAGGGGGTGTGCAAAATGAAACACAGAAATGGAACAGATCTTACCTAATCTAATAAAAGAGTAATATGCAAATTAACCATCACTCCAAGACACCTAAACCATGCCCACCAGCCAAGCCACGCCCAAGAGCCAATCAGAGCAGCTATATGCAAATTAACCCAGCCAAGATGGCGGCTAGCAGCCATGGAGCTGGAACAAGCAGGAGGCTTGCCCCAGTGATGGAGGAAGCTAAGGTTCCTATCTGCCTAGGCGGCTGTGGCCTCTGCTCCAGGCAACAAAGTTTCAATTATAGAAGATAGATAAACCCCAGAGACCTGTTTCCAGCCTTGGGCTCAAGGAAGCACTGGGAGCCTGGGTTGTCAGGGGCAACCCAACATGGGCTCCAGTTAAAGCAACAAAGTTTCAACTTTAGAAGTTAAATAAATTCCAGCCGCCTTGCTGCAAACAGCCATCAGTCACTCACCCAGGTTGGCCAGGTACCCCAGCAGGGACCCCCTGAAGGGGATGTGGCCAGCCTACAAACAGCCATCAGCCCCTCACTCAGGCTGGCCAGGTATGCCAGCAGGTGGACATCCCCCGAGGGGTCCCAGACTGTGAGAAGGCACAGACCGGGCTGAGGGACCACCCCCGAGTGCACAAATTTTTGTGCACCGGGCCTCTAGTATAAGATAAATGTTGCAAAATTCTGTTTCCAAAACACAACAACTCAATTCCTGTGTAAACTCAAATAATCTCAGTTCCTGTGTGAACCTCCTTAGATATAATCAATAATCAATAGTCTTTGAGACACTCTCACCCATGGTATCAATCTGGAGAGAAGGGCTATGGAATGGAAGCCCCTCTATACACACCTTGCTGCCATTAAGAACCCAGTCACTTCCATCCTTTTTAGCATGTGTTCTTACTCCTTGCAAATCACTGGAATTGAAAAAACAAACAAACAAAAAACAACAATGATGAAAATGTCATTAGCTAATAAAAATTGAATTATGCCAATGTTGTAAGTATAAACATAACATGATAATTCAAACTGATTATACCATTATAAAAATTGTTAGTATGAAAAGTGCTCACACAAATGCACTAAACATCATATCTAATATATGCTAAATCATTTATACAAATAAATATATAATTTAAAAATACATAAACTAGCCAGATATTATAGAGCACAACAAGCCCAATAAGCATTCAAGATCCCCAAATTGACCTCAGATGACTTTTCAAGGCCCACCATATCCCTGAGATCATTTGCCATATTGTTCTTGCCTCTATTCACCTTGCTTCCTTTCCCTTCCTCTATTGATCAGAAGCTTAGCTACTTAAAAGACTGTTTCAAATGTCACTTCCCTTAACAGGCCTCCTCTCAAAATAGACTATTTTTCTAAGTATAAAATAATTTATATTTTTAATAATATAAACAAATATGATTAATACATGAAAAATACAGACAATATTCTAGACAATGGAGAAATTGACTTAATAAATAATTTTGCTTCCTGGAATGAACATTTAAAAATATATATTCTTTCAGTATTTCTCCAGAGAAACAGATACACACGTATACGCATTTTTATAAAAATGGAACCATATATATGATTTTGATCTCTTAATAATATCTAATGTTTTTCTATAAGATACATTTTATTAGCAGCATAGAATTTCATCCTATGGATTTACAATGTTGTGTGTTTTTTTTTAATATAAAAAACAATCTCTTCTTGTCAAATGCTTAGGTAACTTCCAGTTCCAAATATCCTCTAATGACTAATGACCTCAAAGAGGGCAGGTCCTAATCCCTGGAATCTGCAAGTGTTACATTACATGGAAAACAGGTTTTAAAGGTATATAACATGAGATGGTGATTATCTAGCTGGACACTAAATGCAATCACAAATGTTCTCATGAGAGAGACGCAAGTGAGATTACACTGACAGAAGCGGAGGGCCAACATGACCAAAGAAGCAGAGATTGGAGCCATATCGCAAGGCAAGGAATGCCATCAGCCACCAGAAGTTGGAAGAGGCAAGAGGTGTTACAGAAGGATCACACTACCTCTATATTTTACAGAGACTGTGATGATAGCCAAAAAACAAAATCAGCATGAAAGCGTATAAAAGGTTAAAGTACAAATGTACATAATTATACATAATGGAGTTTCCTATGCATGCAGGAGGAAAAAGGGCCAGGGATTTTTAGCAAACGCAACCTTTTTCTGTGAAAGCCAAATCAAAGCAAGAAAACAGAGTGGCCTGCATCTCGGAAAGCAGGTGAAATGAACCATGTCCCATCTTCTTTACGCTGTCGCTCCCGTATGCTTTTGTTTTAGTTCTCACTGTAAATTCCTCAAAACTTTAATCTTCTTCATGTGAGGCTTTTCTCCATTCTTGCATTCTCTTGCCCATATGGCCCTTTTTCTTATCTCTAAATAAACAAACTGATTGACTATTTTTCCATTACTCACATAAACTTCCAAAAGACACTGCCTCTTTTTCTCCATTCTTATTCTCACTTTCCTTCAGAATTAATAACCACAGATAAGGACAGATAATCTAAATAACAAGAATCAAGCAAGCCTCTGTTTGTATGAGTTGGAACCAAATCAAGATCTCTCGTTTTGTGTTGCCTGTAACATGAGGTAGGTTGGAATTGGAACATAGAAAGTATGATGCATCAGAACACTGGGCCGTCAGCCAGTTATCTTAGAGAATTACCTTACAAGCAAAAGAAGATTTCAATTACTACTTCTTTATGTCACATTTTTAGGCAAAAGAAATAGTCAAAATCCTTTTATTTTGGCAAAATTAAGTATTAGCATTGGCTTATAATTATAGATTTACTAGGGGCCCGGTGCACAAAAATTTGTGCTGGGGGGGGGGTGGGTTCCCTCAGCCTGGCCTGTGCCCTCTCACAGTCTGGGATCCCTAGGGGATATCCACCTGCTGGCGTGCCTGGCCAGCCTGGGTGAGGGGCTGATGGCTGTTTGCAGGATGGCCAAGCCCCCAAGTGGGAACCCTCACCCCATGGGGGTGTGGTCAGCCTGGGTGAGGGGCTGATGGCTGTTTGCAGAGAAGCTGGCTAGAAACTGGTATCTGGGATTTATTTAACTTCTAAAGTTGAAACTTTGTTGATTTAACCGGAGCCCTGTTTGGGTTGCCCCTGACAACCCAAGCTCCCAGCACTTCCTTGAGCCCCAGGCTAGAAGCAGGTCTCTGGGGTTTATTTATCTTCTATAATTGAAACTTTGTTGCAGAAACTTTGTTGTCACAGCCGGCCTAGGCAGACAGGAACCTTAGCTTCCTGCATCGCCAGGGCAAACCTCCTGCTTGTTCCAGCTCCATGGCTGCCGGCCACCATCTTGGCTGGGTTAATTTGCACAGAGTTGCTCTGATGGCTGGTGGGCATGGCTTTGGTTAGTGGGCATGGCTTAGGTGTCTTGGAGTGATTGTTAATTTGCATATTACTCTTTTATTATATTAGATATCTGAGAAAGATAAATACAATTTAAGCATATTGCTAAATTACACTTTGCATTTGGACATTTAAAAATAGTTCTGGTGCCCTGACCAGTTTGGCTCAGTGGATAGAGCATCAGCCTGTACCTTGGTTTTGGGCATATTCCCCGTAGGGGGTGTTCAGGAGGCAGCTGATCTATGTTTCTCTCTCATCGATGTTTCTAGCTCTCTATCCCTCCTCCTTCCTCTCTGTAAAAAAATCAATAAAATATATTTAAAAAAAATAGCCCTGGCTATGTGGCTCAGTTTGTTGGAGCATCATTCCATACATCAAAAGGTTGTGGGTTTGATTCTCAGTCAGGGCACATACTTAGGTTGTAGGTTCTATCACCGAGTCAGAGCACATATGGGAGGCAGCTGATCTGATCAATGTTTCTCTCTCGCCTTTCCTCTCTCTAAAAACTAATAAAAACATATCTTCAAGTGAGGATTAAAAATAAATAAAGATAAACAGTACTATCAAAAGAGAAAATTTAAAATATTATAGCCCAAGCTTTGCAGAAACAAATCTTAGATGTTCAATTATGCTTTGCTACACCTTTATGTTCTTCCTCTGCATTGCTGTTTCCCATGGGCCTGTATGTCACCGCTCTCTTTAACATAAAATATATCCCCTACCATGCTGGCTTGTTAAGCTACTGTTCCCTCTTTACACTTCCTTTTACCACCCAACAGAAAAAGATTAGTCTCTATTCTCTGCCTGTTTCTCAATACCCATGTCACATCTTTCAAAGTAACTTCTGCCCTTCCTCTATTGAAATCACAACCAAAGATCACCAGTAGCTTGCCATGACCTTTCCTCAGCTCTCAACCTTCTTGTGGCCTTGACATCACGAACTCCTCACTCCTATCCTACTGTCTTTTCAAACTCACTTCCACTTGTGCTCATGATGGCTAGATTTCCTTCAAAATCAATCCTCTCTGTTGCCACTTCTGTGTTTCTTTTTGTACAGGTTCCAAGCAAACATAATACCCAAGCTTTCTACCCTTTTGCTTTACTCCTTAAAATCTGGTTCCACCATATGGAAGCTTTTCACTCTGTTCTTGAATAACTGTCTATTTTTCATTTATGAGATCTCAGTGTAAATATTGCAACTTTTCCCCCCTGTTAATCTCACCCAAGGGTATTTTTTTTCATTAGTTTTTTAGAGAGAATAGAAAGGAAGGGGAAAGGTATGTGAGATTGATTGCCTCCCGTATGTCCCCCGACCGAGCCTGCAACTGAGGTACGTGCCATTGACCAAAATCAAACCTGAGACCCTTCAGTCTGTAGGTAGATGCTCTAAATCACTGGGCAACCAACTAGGGCAATATGATGACTTTCTATATGCTTTCTCTAGCATTTCTGGCTTTAACATAATAAAAGTACTTCTCATATCTAAGTTTGTTTTTTCTTTCCCTACCAAGCACACATGCACCATTAGTCTCTAGCATAGTACCTTGTTTTCCTCACAGTACTTAGTACTTATCACAATTTATAATTGTGAATATATCTGTTTATTTGTTTCTTACCTCAATAAGGACATGGGCTGCATCTGTTTTTGTTCACCACTATATACATGGCACCCTAAGGGGTCTTGCTAAGTAAGGGTCATATGACTGAGTAAATAAATGTATTCATTTTTATGAATGGCTTTTAAAAACCTATTGCCACTCCAGCTTGTATCCAGAGTTCCAAATCCGTTATTTTAAGAACCTGCTGAAAATTTCCATGTGAATTTCACACTACCTCTAAAATTCATTATGCCCCAAATTCAGCTCACATCCTACCATTTTACTTGCATTGCATTATGTAAATAAGATCTCAGCTCAGCAGGTATTACAATCAGCTTTGTAGCTATGTATATATAAGGCCTTGTTTTCCTGGTGGAGTCTGAAGTCACTTGAAAGTGTGAATTACGCCCTGTGCTTCTTTGTATCCCTCCTAGCATATTGCTCAGTTTTGTACAAAGCAAACAGAAAATATTTTGCTTCCTAGACTTCAAAAACAACTGAACAGTCATTTACCTTCCAGCCCCAGGCTCTGTCATTGCTATGGCACCAATACATTTCCCTGCAGTCATCCGGGGGATGAAGTGCTTAATCTGTTCCTCTGAGCCGTAGTTCGCAATATAGGGCATGACGATGTCTGAATGAAGACTGAACCCTGGGCCTGTGCAATTCGAATATGCTCTTAGAGAAAAAAAAAGAAGAGAATTTAAAGCGCAAAATAGTTATTTTGTTCTGTTTTCAGTTTCTTTGATTTTCAATTAAAACAACAACATAATATTAAAGGTCTTAGTTTTATAATACCCTGTCTCTTCCCACACTAATAAAAGTTCCTGAAGGTTTTCTTAGTTTTTATTATTCTTTTCATTTCTAGATCTAACATAATAAAAGTACTTTAATGAAGCTCGATGAACACAGTGAATTAAAAGATGAAACATTAAAAATATTAATCACCTACAACTGTATTCTCTAACACAGCAACTATTTTCATTTTGTCAAATTACCTTTATCATAACAATAGATTGTAATATAGCTGTGGTCATGGCATGAACTTTGCACTTAGATGTCTTTTTAAATTATAGGAAAAAATCTCATTTTATTACATAGTTCTTGTAATAATAATATTTAATAGCTAGAAAATATTACAAATTGTTTATGTACTATATTTTACCTTTTTTTAGTCTTCCTTTGCCAGACATTTAGAGTGTTTCTAAATTTGGGGGATTATGATCTAACATGATAATTATTTCTCTACATATCTGATATATTTTTCCATTACACTATTTCCTTAAGTTAAATTCCCCATTGTGGCATCCTAGATCAAAGAGCAGAAATATTTTCATTTTTTATATGTATCCATATTTTAATCCACCAAACATGTATTGTTCTACTTTACAATGCCACCAAGAGTACATGCGTGTGCCACTTTCACTGCAATCTTGTTAGCACTGGGTATTACAATTTTCTGTTTTTACTAACTTTTGTAGATACTCCCAGTTAATTTAATTTACATTTGATTGGTAGTAAGGATGAAATTTTCTGTTTTGTTATTTTTCTTGTAATGTCTTTGTGTGTTTTTTAAATATTTATTGTTGGGATTATTACAGATATCCCTCTTTTTTCCCCACTGCCCCCCTCCACCTGCTTCCTACCCTGCCCCAGGCATTCGCCACCCTATTGTCTGTGTCCATAGGTAATGCATATACGTATATACTTATGCATATAAGATTGTTGTTTAATCTCTTCCTACCCCCTTCCCTCTGAGAATCATCAGTCTGTTCCATTTCCATCCCTCTGATTGTATTTTATTCATTATTCTGTTCATTAGATTTCTTATTCAATTTTTAGATTCAGTTGTTGATAGGTATGTATTTGTTGCCATTTTTTATTCATATTTTAAATCTTTTTCTTTTCCTTCTTCCTCTTCCTAAAGAATGCCCTTCAACATTTCATATAATAATAAGAGTAATATGCAAATTGACCATTACCCGAGACACCTAAACCACGCCCACCAGCCAAGTCATGCCTCCCAGCCAACCAGAGCGGCTGTATGCAAATTAGCCCAGCCAAGATGGAGGCTGGCAGGGTGGCTCTGCACTGGGAGACTCCTTGGCTGGCATAGCTGTGCCAGGTGTGTCAGCTCAGTGTGTGTGTGGGGGGGTCTGGCCTGGGGCCTCCTTGGGGCGTCCAGGAGTGCCCGTCCCCAGGGCATGCAGGAGCGCGGGCCTCTGCGGGGCGTGCAGGAGCAGCTGTCCTGGGTCCGCTGCCTGGCTCTGCCCCAGGGGCCTCCTCTGGGGTGTGCGGGAGCACCTGTCCAAGGTTCACTACCTTCATCCGTCCCCCAGGGGCCTCCACAGGGCATGCGGGAGCATCTGCTGCACAGTGCGGAGAATCTGAAGCCAGTCCGCTGCCCGGCTCCACCCCAGGTGTGTTTGCTCAGCAGCAGGGCCTCACCGAGGGATTCTGCACCAGTATCCGCCCCTGGCTCGCCACCCAGCTCTGCGCCAGGTGTGTCCCCTCAGCAGTGGGCCCTCTGGTGGGAAACGTCCAGGCCTGCACTCACCAGCCCTCCCACCCCCCAGTGCATGAACCCTGAAGGGGCTGTGGGCAGCTTGAAAATGTCCCTCAGCCCCTCACCCAGGCTGGCCAGGCATGCCAGCAGGTGGACATCCCCCCCGAGGTGTCCCAGACTGCAAGAGGGCACAGGTCGGGCTGAGGGACCCCCACCCCTCGAGTGCACAAATTTTTGTGCACCGAGCCCCTAGTTTCATATAATACTGGTTTGGTGGTGATGAACTCCTTTAGCTTTTTTTTTTTTGTCTGTGAAGCTTTTTATCTGGCCTTCAATTCTGAATGATAGCTTTGCTGGGTAGAATAATCTTGGTTGTAGGTTCTTGCTATTCATCACTTTGAATATTTCTTGCCACTCCCTTCTGGCCTGCATAGTTTCTGTTGAGAAACCAGCTGATAGTTCAATGGTCATTCCCATGGAGATAATTAACTGCTTTTCTCTTACCACTTTTAAGATTCTTTGTTTTTAGCCCTTGGCATTTTAATTATGATGTGTCTTGGTGTGGTCCTCTTTGGATTCCTTTTGTTTGGAGTTCTCTGCACTTCCTGGACTTGTAAGTCTATTTCTTTCACCAGATAGGAAAAGTTTTCTATCATTATTTCTTCTAATAGGTTTTCAATATCTTGCTCTCTCTCTTCTTTTGGCACCCCCATAATTTGGATGTTGGTACACTTGAAGTTGTCCCAGAGGCTCCTTACACTATCTTCATATTTTTGGATTCTTTTTGCTCTTCTGGTTGGGTGTTTTTTGCTTTTTCCATTTTTTTGGAGATTTCTAGAAGATTTCTAAGTAACCTTATAACCATGATTTTGAACTCTGTATCTAGTAGTTTGCTTTCTTCCATTTCTTTTATTTGTGATATGTTTCTTTGTCTCTGCATTTTGGCTGCTTCCCTATGTTTGTTTCTATGTATTGGGTAGAGCTGCTATGTCTCCTTAAGTTGGTTGAGTGGCCTTGTATAGTAGGTGTTCTATAGGGCCCAGTGACTCAGTCTCCCTAGTCATCTGAGCTGGAAATTCTAGGTGCACTCCTTGTGGGCTGTGAGCACAGTTTTGTTGTAGTTGAGACTTGATTGCTGTTGGTGTCACTAAGAGGAAGTAACCTCCAGGCCAATAGGCTGTGAGGACCAACTAAGACTTTAATAGGAGACACCTCTAGGGCAGGAAACACCCCTAGGGAGCAGGACTGGCTTCAATGGGGCTTTGGTGCCCACTGAGTCTGCCCCTTGAGTGTGTCACTTATGGATGTGAAGAGTTGTAATCTGGTATGGTCTCACACTGACCACTGGGTACATTGGCTCTTGGGTCTCCAGGGAGGTGCAAAGTCAGCCACTGCCTGGTGCCACCCAGCAGGAGTTGCAGAGTGATCAGCAGATTCCTCCTCTTTGCATCGGGTTTGGAAGTGCCCAGATGAGGCTCAGGTGTGAAGCAAGGCAAGCTGGTGCTGGAGCCAGGTCTTGGGCCTTTTGTTGATAGGTTTGCGACTACCTGACCCAGCTGCACCTTGTTTGAGATTTTAGCCTGAGGAAGGACAGGCCATTCATATGCAACAGCCGTTGCACACAGCTTGGGTGGATTAGTAAATTGGATGAGGTGGGGGCTCAGGGAATCACCAGGGCAGAGCAAACAGAAATGGCTGCCAGTCATCCCTGCCACTGGGGAGATCCCAGCACAGGAACAACGATCCCTGGATCCCTGCGAGCACCTCCATCTGAGAGAAAGCTGCCCCCAAGTCCCTGCCCCGATGTGAGATAATCCAGTCTCTCTTCACATGTGTCTCAGAGGAAGCAGGGCTTGTAAGTTCAGTTTGTGAGGCTGGCCTTTTTAAGAGGAATAGCCGGGTCTACAGCAGCCTCTGTTTCATTGAGCCCCTATCTGTACTGTTTTTTTACAGCCCATAGGGATTTTTTTCCCCAGCTTTGGGACCCTGGGCTGGGGTTTAGGTGTGGGTTTGGAACCCCTTGCTTCTCTGGGCGGCCTCTGCAGAGACGATCTCCCTCCCAATTAATAAAGCAGCATATGTGGGTGTTGGAACAGCCCTCTCTGGCCTCCGAACCTTTTACCAGTTTCAGTGTGCTTTCTTCTTTACTTGTCTAGTGCTTTACTTCTTTACTTCCATTCAGCCAGCTTTTTGGCAGTTCTGGATGATGGTTGTTCTGCATTTGAGTTGTAATTTTGGTGTGGTTGTAGGAGGCAGCAAGTACAGGTATTTGTTTACCTATGCCACCATCTTGCTACCTGTCTGTGACCTTTTTTTCATCTAAAAAAAGGCCCATTTGCATTAATTTTTTTGCTGAATTGTTGGTTTAAATCTTTAGTCCATTTATCAACCAAAACTATCTATATTGTAGACTTTTAGTATATTTGATGGAAATATTTTTCCACTCTTCTATTTGCCTTCAAATATATTTTAAAAAATATAAAAATAACCAAATGGGTCAATTAGAAATGAAACTCTCTCTTTAATTTTCAACAGCACCCATTTAAAGACCAAAAAAGTGACTTTTCCTACCTTCCCTCATTTAAAAAATGTGCAAGAGTATGTGGGCAGTATAGATCTTCACATTTTACATTGAATTTTCAATCTCAGAAAAAGGTTAGAACTCATTCTTTATCGTTTCAGAAAAGTGAGCAGTGTGCTTACAAACGAGACTCAACTTCGAAGGTCCCTGTACTTACTGCTCCTCCCAAACCACAGCCGCGGAGTACAAGTCCCCACCAATGCCGCCATGTTTCTCTGCTATGTTGACCCCGAGCAGTCCTTGTTTTCCGGCTTTTTCCCAAAGCTCCCTACTCACTTCTCCAGCTTTCTCCCACCTGCAAATAAGCAACATTTGAAAATCAGAAAAGCTTTTTTTCATATGATTTTAAAAAGTGACAACTGAAATGCACGAACAATTTTGTGCCAAAATGCCCTTTCAATTTAAGGTAATTTTGTTGATGTTGTCAATACCCCTCTATTTGCATCTGACTTGTTTATTATTTCTCCTCCTCCTTGTTCTCTTCTTTACTTCTTCATTATTGCCACTTTTTTTTTTTTCACCTGCTCTCCCTCCTTACTGAAAGGTTAATATGGTGGTACGCAGGCAGGCTAAATAGCCATCTCAGACGGTGGATAGAGAGAAATTGAATTTATTTAAGGGAAGGGGATGAGGGAAAGGATATTGGGTCGATGATGGCAGTACCCAGGAGCTGGAGTTTCATCCTTATGC
>PVJC01003091.1:0-73320 GCA_004026665.1 Murina feae
CACACACACACACACACACACACACACACACACACACACAAAAGGCACCTGGCAGACTGGAGCCATCATAGGACATCCACTGAGGGGTTCCAGACTGTGAGAGGGCACAGGCCGGGCTGAGGGACTCCCTCCACCCCGAGTGCACAAATTTTTGTGCACCGGGCCCCTAGTAAAATATATTTTTTAAAAATGGTGAGGTGGAGAATTCTAGGTCCAGTCCTGCTTCAAGTACACCACTCTGTCTGCAGAGGAGGCTGAGACCCGGGTGGCACTCATTCCTGGGAACCTCTCTGCTATCTGGGAGAGGAAGGGACCATCTGTTTCCCCATGTTAGGTAACCCCCTTGGACTGAGGGTGACTCTACTACCAGTGAGATGATGATTTCAGAAGGCCACAGAAAGTGCCTGGCTAAGCACAAGTTTTCAGCCCTCTCCAGTTTGGGCAGTCACAAGGCAGAAGTCATACCCAGATGCTCTGCTGACTCTTCTGCGCACCTTGGGCTGCTCTTAGTTGGTTATCAGCTGAGAAGCCCTCACATAGACCTAAACAATGCAACCAGTTGCCTAAACACTGTGTGTGGCATCGACAGCATCTCTGTTGGTTCTCTTCCTGCTTCACTGGCTGTTGCTTCTCAATCTCCTTTACCGATTTTTCTTATTCTGCCCACAGCTTAATTGTTGGTCAGCCCAAGGACTCTATGTATTCAGTGCTATAGGAACTGGGGTTACAAAGACAAATTATATGCTCTTCTTGCTTTCAAAGAGCTTATGGTCTTGTAATGCAAGATTGTCCCAAGGACTCTGGTAGGACCCTCATGGGCTATGGTTAAAACACAGAGGAGAGTGATAACTCATGCTAGGTACCTTTTCTTTAGAGCAAGAAGGGCCCATGGAACTGAATAATGAGAGTTGAAGTAAGTTTTTACAGAAGAGGAACACAGGGAAGTCAGAGACCATCTGTGAGGTGGACGCAGCACAAGGAATTATGCAGATGTCCAAATACTTTGGCAGATTGGGGAACCGTGAGTAGCTCTAGGGGACTGGGGCACTGGCTACAAAGTATAATGCTGTGGGTGATAGAATCAGTCTGGAAAGGAAGATAGCCTAGTCTGGATTTAGAAGATCCAAAGAAATATCACCTTCCCTGTGAAATCAGTGGAGGCCCAGTGAAGGAACTTTAGAATAGGAAACTACCATATTTGTATTTTTGGAATATTACTTATGAGGTGAAGAGTATGTGAAAGCAGGAAGATATGTGAGCGGTCTATGGCTTCTTTTACAATTTTTGCTTTGTCTTTAGGTTTTTGCCACTTGAATATTATATGCCTAGCTGTGTTTTCTTGTTGTTTATTTTTGTCTTTGGTATTTATGCTACCTAGTGTTTTCTGAGCTTTCTGGATCTGTGGTTTAGTGTGTCATTGATTTGTAAATGTTCTCCACAATTATTGCTTCCTATATTTCTTATGCCTTGTTATGCTCTTTCCTCTCCTTATGGTATTACAATTGTGTCTTTTGACACTGTTTGATAATATCCCGTATTTTTTTAACATTATGTTGTTGTTTTTTCTCATTCTTTTTTCTTTGTGCTTTAGTTTAAGCAGTTTCTCACAATCTTCAAAACCCTTGCTTCTTCTCTCAGTTGTGTCAAGTTTAATGATGAGCCCATTAAAATAATTCTTCACTCAACTGAGAGAGATACCATAGAAACTAAAAGGAAAAATGTTACAAGAACAGGATGCTAAGGAGGATTCTCCAGAGAAATAGAACCAAGAGAATATTTATTTACTTATTCATTATGAGGAATTGGCTCATGTAATTATAGAGACTAAGTCTAAAGATTTGCATTCTGAAGGCTTGAGAACAAGTATAAGTTCCAGTCCAAGTTTAAAGGCAGGAGAAGATGGATGGTCCAGTCAGAGATAGTGAATTCTCTTTTGCTCAGACTTCTGTTTTATTCAGGTCTTCAGTGGATTGCAGGAGGCTCACATACATTGAGGAGGCAATCTGCTTTACTCAGCCTACTGATTCAATGTTAACCTCATTCAGAAACACCCTCATAGACACACCCAGAATAATGTTTAGCCAAATGTCTGGGCACTGTGGCCCAGTGAAATTGACACATAAAATTAACCACTATGGTTTAATATCACCAAGGAGTATATACGACGAGAACCGAACAGAGCTTTTTGGATTAATGAGCCAGTCACTGAGGACTCCTTTCAAGAAAATGTCTATGATGTTAAAGGACAAAAGGTTGATTGCTATGAATGGAAGACTGAAGAAAGAAAGGCATTATTTTCATCTTGAAGACTAGAAAACTCATAGTTGAGAATGTTATCTAAGATTATCTAGATAATATATCCAATGTCATTCAACCGATAAAATGACAACAGGAAAATAAATCCAGATCTTCTAACGCCAAGCCCAGGCTTTGTCCCTTGCAGTATAGAATGGGAAGGAAAGAGGACAGCAATGAGGAAGATCCATTGCTAGGGTGGCCAGGAGTCCAGGAGAGTTCCAGTTTATACCTGTTACTATGATATACTGTATATATGAACAGTGCTTTCTTAAGTATTCAAATGTATTCCAGGTTGAACAATAAATTATACGGTCACTCTAGCCATCTCTCATTTCTCCATTTGACCTCTAGTAACCTATTGTCTGGACATCTCATGGTTATTCCAGTTTTCATTTGCTATTTAATAAACTACCATAAACTTAGTGGGGTAAAACAAAGGCCATGTACTATGGTCACAGATTTGTGGATCAGAAATGTAGACGAGGCTTAAAGAGGTTAGCTTATCAATGCACCTTTTTTTTTTTTTAATCATCACCCAAGAATATTTATTTATTTGTTTATTTATTTATTTTAGAAGAGAGGAAGGGAAAGGGATAGAGAGAAAACATCAATGAAAGGAAACATTGATTGGCTGCCTCTTGCATACCTCCTACTGAGGATTGAGCCCACAACCTGAGCGTGTGCTCTGACCAGGAATCAAACTGGGCATCTCTTGGTTCATGGGTCAATGCTCAATCACTAAGCCACACCAACCAGGCTGTTTTCATTGATTTTTAGAGAGAGAGAGAGAAACAACACTGTGAGAGGGAACCATCAGTCAGTGCCTTCCAAATGCTCCCTGACGAGGGCTTGAATCCACAATCTAAGTTCTGACTGGGAGTAGAACCTGCAATCTTTAGGTGTTTGGGATGATGCTCCAACCAACTGAGCCACCAGACCAAGGCTGGTCTATGCCCTTTGATATTTGGGATTCAGTGAGGTCTAGAACCATTAGGAGATTTCTTTTCTCCTAAGCTTGCTGCATAAGTTGAGATGGCTAGAAGACTGGACTTCCAGGTATAAGCAAATCTCAGTTGTCATATCTGTTAACTGCCTCTAAGTTGGGTTTGGACTTCTCACAACATGGCATCAGCATTCTGTTGGTGACAAGCATTTACTACTGTCACCACAGATTCACAGTGGAGGGTGTCTGGCCTCCCCTCTTGTGGGAGAGTGGGAGAGTTACTGGAATGATGTGATCTCTGGAAATTGCGCTCTGCTACGATGACCCATTCCCTTCTGCTTCCAAAGCGACCAGAAAAGAAACTGGAGTGGGAGCCAGTGAGTCTGGTTCGCAAGTTGTGGAGTAACCTCAAAAAGAGCTCACCACGAAGTTTAAGAGAGTCCTGACAGCAATATTTTTGTTGAGCTGCTCAGAAAAGTGGTTATTGAGGGAACTCAGAGCAGGCCATCCAACCTGACCACTCCAAAGCCCTTCGTGGATGCTGGAGCCCCGAGCACACCGTGTTTGGGGGAGGAGTCTTCTCCAGAAGATGCATTCATTCCCATGAACAATCTGTTAAAATTTTATGGTTATAAAGTGAACTCTCAGTTGGGCATGAGTGTTAATCACCTGACTAAACCCAGTGGGGATGAGATGGTCTCAGACACAAGGCACCATATAAGCTGCTCCCTCACCAGCATCACCACTGCCCATTGGATGAAGAAACAGAACCTTTGTCATTTGTCCAGGTCGCACATGAGGGATGGCAGAGCAGACTGTGACCTCAGCCCCTCAGCTCATAAGTGACACTTTTCTGGGTAACTCCTGGTGCTCCCCAGAAAAGGTCAGAGCTGCGTGTGCTCAATAGGCCAGGGTGGGACAGCAGTGGGTTTATAGAGGTCTCAGCCTGTGTGTTCAGGGGGTGGGGTAGCAAATGGTGCTCCCAGATCCCAGAGCCTGTGTTCATTTCAAAAGCCACGTCACACAATTGGCACATTCACGGGGAAAAGGAGTTTGGGCTCCAGCAGGGACTTCAAAAGGGCTTTACAAACGTTCTCTTATTGGGTTTATAGGTCTCTACGGCGTCATGTGCTTCTATTTTTTTGCACCAAGTGGTGGAGAATGTAATTAAACGTGAACATTAAAATGTCAGGTAGTAATTAGCAAGAAAAAGAGCCTGTGCTGCCTGCCAGGGGTCCTCCTCCCTTCAGACAAGGTGGGGCGAGCAGGGCACGCCAGCAGGAGTCCAGGCAAGACCAAGACCTCTCAGATCCATCACCCCAGCCCCCAAGATGGGCTGTGAGGGCCCACAGTGCTGGAGCCTAAAGACCTTCCATTCCTGTGCCAGACTATTACCAAGTGCCTGCTTCACGTCAGGATCTGGGTTGAACTCAGGGACACAGAGGCCTCAGACTTGGCACCTGCTCTCAGGGACCCAACTCAACAAGGCTTTACTAGGCCTCATCAGGCCTCACTGAGCCTCACCAGGGCTTCACCAGGACTCACCGACACCTCCCCAGGCCTCACTATCACCTCACTAGGACACACCATCCCCTCACCAAGCTCACCACCACCTCATGAGGACATACCAACATCTCATCAGGCCTCATCAGGCCTCACCAATATCTCAGTTGGCCTCACCAGGCCCCACTGTGTTGTTGAGGCCTCACTGCCTCTTCAGCCCCCACTCCTATGCCCTCAGGCCCTGTGCTTCAGCCACTCTGCACTATCTGCTGCACAAGGTGCGCATGCTTTACCTACCACCTCAGAGGCTTGGTCTGTGCCCTTTCCTCCACTGGGCAGACCTACCTCACTCTGTAGCTGACCAACTGCGACTGGTTCCTTGGGATTCAGCTTGAAAGCGACTTCTTCTCTAACCCTTCTCTAACTCCCGATTTTATCAAGCCCTTACCCCCACCGCTCTTTCTCTCAAGATGCTGTCTTCTGCTCCTTTCCTACACCTGCCATAGTTTGTAAGTCCACGTTCCTATGTGTGTGTATTTGTCAACATCCCCTCCCTGCCTGCTGCCGCCCTCCAAAGGGTGAGGTCAATGGATGGGACCACAGTGGCAAGATCTGTGGCCATTTGTGGCAGTTCTGGGCTACCTGTTAGCTTAGCTCTATCCTGAGCAAGCCGTGGTCTCTGTCGCCCCTATAGCAGATGGCAGCAGGGGCTGGATTTTGTTTTACCCATCTATCTGTCCCCGCTGTCCTCCAGTGAACTGGCCTCCTTCACCCTCACCTCTCCTGCTGGAGTGAGGCCACAGCCTGCCCCCTTCTCCCCACCTCAGCCTCCCTCCACCATCAGCATGGCTGCTGGGATCAACTTCCTACTGCAAAGTCTGATTTCAATCCTTTAGTGGCTCATACTCCGCTGCGACCTTATAGTCTGGTCCCTTTCTCCCAACACCTCCCTGGAAGGCACGATGGTGATGTCCTGACATGCCCAGCTGTCCTCCGAACCTGCATACCTTCACCTGCACCCTCCCACACTCTCACCTGACTCTCTGGAGACTGCCCTCCTGCTTAAAGACCAAGCGCACACATCCTCAGTGGGACCTGCCTGAGCTGCCCGGAGCCAGTGCACATCGGCTCGTCTTACCACTCGCTAGATGAGCTCTGTTATGATTCCAGTCCCACAGGGCTTGCCTGAGTGTATGGTGGGGATCCCGTGGTGTATCCAGAGGAAAGGGCCGGCCACTGCACACACTATGTCACTGGGACACCCTAGTTCAGTCCAGGAAGCCACTCATCTCAGATGGTGTTCAGGGCACCCCGAGGGCCACAATCTGCGTTCAGCACCTTCCGCTGTGTCCTGGCACAGGGCTCCTGCCCTTTGAAGCTCACCTTTTATGAGGAGAGAGCAGATGCTTAATCCAAAAACACATCCTCCACCAAAAAAGACAGAGCAGCCTGCTGATGAATTACCCCAACTCGCCTCAGAGTGTTTCCTAGTCAAGGGGCCAAGCATCTGCAGGATGAGAGAGGAAAGCAGATGACAAGAGAGGGAGCTGGCCAGTGACCATGACAACTATTAAGGCCCTGAGGTCGGTGCGCGTGTGGTCATTCAAGAGGGGCCAGCCTAATAGGCTGAGGACTGGGTAGGGGGAAGCTAGAGAGGAGGTAAGGGCAGTGCACTCTGGCCGAAGAGAGATTTGCCCACATCCACAGCCCCTACATCCAGAAGGGGCTGAGCAACAGAGTGAATTGTCGCTGCTGCCTAGGAATGGGATGCGGGCCCATGACGGTAGCACAGAGGTGGGTGGGTTTGGAGGATTCTAGGGATGACACATTGGCACTGGGATGGATTGGGCATGGGACAGGGGAGAGCAAGATGCCCAGCATCACCAGGTCTTTAACACACTCCTGTTTGTGGGTGGCAGCCAGTTCCCCTCCAGTCAGGAAGAGTGACCCCTCCCGCCAGGAGGAGTAACCCGAGTCCTGCCCTAGGCCTGCAGGGCCTGGTGAGGACACTGAAGATGCAGTGCAAACCCCCCAACAGTCCAGTGACTTGTCCACCCTACTCTCTCCACTGGACCAGCTGGCTCGTCTGTCCGCTGCCACCCAAGAGGCAGGCTGAGTGGCTGGGTTCCAGGCCTCAAGGACCTGACCAGCTTGGGACTCTGTTGGTCAGGAATTCAGAGGGAAGTGCTCTTTGTTGGACGTTAGGTAGAAACTGCTCCCTCATGCATCCGCAGGTCCGTGACTGTGGCCTCTGGCTCTGTGGCCTCTGGCTCTGTGGCCCACGGCCTGGCCTTGCATCTCTGCCTGAGGCTGGAACTCCTTGCAAGTGCTCACGGGAGGGCGGAGGCCCTGCCCTCACCGCCCACCCCGCTCCTGTCAGGGTATTCGCCTGGGACGGCTTTGAAAAATGTGCACTTCCACCACTTCCTGCATCTGGAGAGCGTCGGGGAGACTTTCCAACATGAAATATGTCAGGTTTCAATGCGCCACGTCCTCCCACCCCCAGAGCCTGCGAGTCCCTGGCATTCTGCCCTGAAAGGCCTTTTGGCTTCTGCCAGGCCAGCTCCCTCCTTCGGCCTCGGGCTTTCAGGCCGGGAGAGAGGGGGAGCCGAGGGTCCGAGCATCACTGGGTTCCAGTCCCACAGAACCTCAGGCGCCCACTGCTCAGAGCCTCAGCTGCCTTATCCCAGGATGAAGGTTACAGGCAGGAAGGAGTGGCCGCGGGTCAGTAGCAGTGGAGCTGGGGCGGCATGAACCAGCGCCCGCATTGTCTCCTCCGGTGCCTTGCAAGTGTTGTGCCCTGTGATTTCGCTCTGTACCCTTCCGGGTCGTCCTCCCACAGCTGGCTGTGGGTGCTGCCGTCCTCCCCTCCCCTCCACTCCCCTTCCCCCCTACACATACACTGTGTCCCCTGCTTGCACAGCCTCAGTGAAGTCACACTGCCCCTTGTGGAGCTGAGATGGCCCATCCATGACCTTGGCAGAGAAGCACAGCTGGGTTCATTTCTGTGTCGGGTGTCCTTGACAGTCATTGAATTTCTCTGGGCAGTTTCCCTATTTGTATCATGCAAACAGCCTAAGTGCCCATCAGCAAATGAGTGGATTAAAAATCATGAAATGAGGAACCTGGTGCCATGTCTGGTGCCCAAGATTCCTGCCCAAGGCTCAGAGAAGGCGAGGCCCCAGCAACTGTGGAGCCCTGGGCTCTGGGGAGGGTGAATGGAAGCAGAGTGGAGACCTCGAGCCCAGGCTGTCTCCAGCGAGGGGCACACCCACACACTGTCCCCAGGGTCCTTCTCGGGAGGGATTTTCATGGCCTCTGGAGTAGCCAGCTCAAGAAGCAACTCAGGCCCTCTGGGTGTCCTGGCTGGACACTTTGCACGTGAGCAAATCATTCTGGCCTCATTTTCCTCACTGACTCACAGGGCTGTTGTGAGGCTGAAGCATGTGCCTGGCACATGGCAGGAGGGGCAGGAACTTGGTAAATAGGTTCTGATGCCCCCCCCCCCCATGCCTTGCTGTCTCTGCAGGTTCTATAAGCTCCGGGGCTAACCCTTGCTGGTGCTCTGTTCTCATTGGGGGGTGGGGGGGAGGGGGGGAAAGTCCCCCCCCCCCCGCCAGATACCCATAGGTCTCATGAGTGTGAGGGCAGGAAAAGATGCAGAAGTAGGGGCAGTGCCTCAGAGGGAGGAAAGGAAAGACCACACACCTGCTATCAGATTTCCTTGGGATTGTAGAGGCCCTTACACAATGGAGGACAGAGGACCTGGGAGGGCCTGCCACTGGCCCAGGCCACACAGTGCGTGAGCTGTAGACCCAGGCCTCAGCTCCCAGGGCTGGGCCCTTCAGGCTGCCAGCACTGCCCCGGTGCCCATGTCTGCAATCATCCATGTCTACGCTTGGTGCTCGCTGTACTGTTTCATCAGAATCAAGACTGATGGAAAGAGTTCAGCCAACCCTGTGAGGCCCTGCCCGCCCTCAGACCACAAACATGACAACCTAGAAATCCTGCTGACAGGGGCCTGGGGGAGGCCTTCTGCTGAGCTTGGATGAAAAGTGCGTTTGTATTTTCTCTTTCTCTCCTTTTGTCTTTTTAGCCAGAAATAATAGGTCAACACAATATTTTTTTAAATCCCTGAATTATTATGATACCCTTCAGCCATGTGGGGTACACAGAGAAAGACAAGTGCCATGTGATTTCAATCATATGTGGAACTGAATGAACAAAATAAACTAACAAGCAAAACAGAAGCAGACTCATAGATAAAGAAAGCAGCCTGAGCTGTCAGAAGGGAGAGGGCTTCATGGGGCTTGGTGAAAAGAATGAAGTGATTAAGAAAAAAACAACAGAAACTAGACCACCAACTTACACCATGCACAAAAATAAACTCAAAATGGATAAAGGACTTAAACATAAAATGGGAAACCATAAAAATATTAGAAGAATCCACAGGCAGCAAAATCTCACACATGCCGAAGCAATATCTTTACCAATACAGCTGCTAGGGCAATAGAAACCAAAGAGAAAATAAACAAATGGGACTACATTAAAATAAAAAGCTTCTGTTCAGCAAAAAACATCAACAAAACAACAATCAGAAAGGATATAAGAACCCCTATTTTCACAGCAGCACAATTTACCATAGCTAAGGTTTGTAAACAGTCTAAGTGCCCATCAGCAGATGAGTGGATTAAAAAACTGTGGTACATCTACACAACGGAATACTATGCTGCTATAAAAAGGAAGGACTTTTGCCATTTTCAAGAGCATGGATGGAATGGACAGCATTATGCTAAGCAAAATAAGCCAGTCAGAGAAAGATAAATATCACATGATCTCACTCATTTGTGGATTATAATGAACAACATGAAATGATGAACAAAAACAGATCCAGAGACAGAGAAGCATCAATCAGATGCTCAAAACTCAGAGGGTAGGTAGGGGAAGGTAGGAGTAAGAGGGAGAGATCAACCAAAGGACATGTATGCATGCATATAAGCATAACCGATGCACACAGACACCAGGGGAGTGAGGGCATGAACAGGTTTGGGGGGGGGCAATAGGGGAATAAGGACACATATGTAATACCTTAATCAATAAAGAAAAAGACAACAACACGGACAAGAGTATGGTGACTGACAGAGGGAAGGGGGGTGGGGAAGGTAAAAGCGGGAAAAGAGGGGATAAATGGCGAGGGAAGGAGACATTACTTGGGGTGGTGAACACAAAATACAATATAAATGATATGTTATCATTTCATTAACTGATGTCACTCCAGTAAATTCAATTAAAAAGTAAAAACAAAACAAAAAAGAAACCCACACAAACAAAAGCACGTTGATTACAGAATATGCTTTTCTATGAAATTTGGTGAGTTGCCCCAAAGCTGTGCCCTAATGAAGAAAGGTCATTGGTTGGTATGGGGAAAAGGAAACAAGCCGAGGAAGCCATATTCTTCAGGACCAGGCTTGGGTGGGGAGAAGGGACAGGAGGGGTGACGGGGATGGAAGGGGCATCAGAGCCTCTGTCCTGCTGCCTCCAGAGGATCCCATGGGGCCCAGGTGAGAAGTGGTATCCTGTCCGGTCTTCCTGATCCCCTACCACCAGGCAGATTCTACGAGGAGCTGTGATCAACGTGGGGTGATGACATGGCAGTCTCATGGACTCGGCTCCCCAGGAGGCCCAGGAAAATGTGGAGCTCCAGCTGAAGAGGCCGCAGGAACTGATTTCTTTGCCTTTCACTTCAAAACTTGAATCTCTAAGCCAACCTGCAACCCTCGCCAGGGAGGAGATGAGTTCACAGTGTCCACAGAACCCAGGGGGCGCCCGCGATGGTGCTCTCCGGTGCTGCTCTCAGACTGCTCCAGTGGAGGCAGAGAAGGACTAATTCCATTCTGAGGCCATTGTCCCAGACTCTCTCATGTCTTGGTAGCTCATAGAATTATAGAAGCAAACCCTACAGACCTGCCTGCTCCTGTCCACACAGGAGCGGTCTAGGACAGACGTGTAGTGTCACAGATGCCTCTGTCAGCCCGAATGATGCTCCCAACACTGCCTGACCCAGACGTGGTGCCTATAGCAGTGTAATAATACAGGGCCAGCCTCCAGGGCCTCAATCCCACCTTGTTCTCTGAGACCCTAGAAATATTTTTTTTGAGTTTCTTAGGATTGGCTGCTTTGAAAGAGGTCTTTGTTCCAAGGCCGAGAGTATTAAAAGTATTAAAACCATAAAAGTAAGGGGAGGAGAGCCTAACAAGTGTAGACAAAGTGCATATGTGGCCAGAAACTAAGACGTCAAGGTGGACCAAGGGTAGTGTGAGGTCTGGCCTCTGCCTAGGTTCTGTGGTTAGCTGGCTCTTTTGTGAATCCAGAGATAAGGCTGTCCAGGAATTGGTCTCACTGCCTCATTGTTATAATGAAAAGGCCTGAACTGAGAAACGGACAATTTACATGGGCAGACAGGCGAGGCCATAGAACAAAACCCCAGACCACTGAATGGCCATAGTGAAGAAACATATCAAATAATAGGTCCATGCCTAGTTCTCTCCTCACATCTGTCAGAGCCCTGAGTCACAGGGTAAGAAGGGTGTGAGTCTCTTGTAGACAGCACATATATTGCTCATGTTTTCTTATTCACTCAGCTACCCTTTGTCTTTTTATTGGAGCACTTAATCTAATCTAATAAAAGAGTAATATGTAAATTAACCCTCACTCCGTTACACCCACAAGCCACATCCACAAGCCACACTCACCAACCAGTCAGGAGCAGATATGCAAATTAACTCAAGTAAGATGGCCCCCACAGAGCTGGAGTTGCTCCGGGCAATGGAGGCTACTCAAGGCTACAAAGTTTCAATTATAGAAAATAAACAAACCCCAGATACTGGACCTTGGGTTGCCAGGGGCAACCCAGGCTTCCAGCGGGAGACCAAGGCAACAAAGTTTCAATTATAGAAGTTAAATAAATCCCAGATACCTGCTTCCAGCCAGGCACCCCAGTAGGAACCCAAACCCTGAAGGGACAGTGGGGCAGCCTGAAATGGCCCTCTGCCCCTCACCCAGGCTGGCCAGGCACGCCAGCAGGTGGACATCCCCTGAGGGGTCTCAGACTGTGAGAGGGCACAGGCCAGGCTGAGGGACCCGCCCTGAGTACACAAATTTTTGTGCACCAGACCTCCAGTCTATTTATATTTAAGGTTATTATTGATATGTACTTATTTAATGTCATTTTTTCTTTATGCTATGTACCTTTTCCTCTATATTTTTTCTTATTCTTAAAACAGACCTTTTAGGATTTTTTTTTTTCAATGTTGGTTTGATGGTACTAAACTTCTTTAGCCTTCTTTTGTCTGGGAAGCTCTTTATTTCGCCTTCAATTTTAAATAGCTTTGCTGCATAGAGCAGTCTTGGTTTAGGTTCTTGCTTTTTATTAGTTTGATGCTTCATGCCAATCCTTTCCGGGCTGAAGTGTTCCTGTTGAGAAGACCACTGATAGCCTTATTGGGCGGGCGTTCCCTTGTAGGTTACTAGCCGCTTTTCTCTTCTTGCTTTTAAGATTCTCTCTTTGTCTTTAACCTTTGGCACTTTAATTATGATGTATCTTGGTGTGAGCCCCTTGGGGTTCCTCTTCCTGAACTTGTGTGTCTGTTTTTTTAAACAAGTATGGGAATTTTTCTGTCATTATCTTTTCAAATACATTTTCAATATCTTGCTCTCTCTCTTCTCTGTCGTCCCCATGATGTGAATGTTGGTACACTTGAAATTGTCCTTACATTATCTTTATATTTTTGGATTTTTATTATTTTTGTTGTTGTTCTGATTGGGTGCTTTTTGCTTCCTCATGTTGCAAATCATTGATTTGATTTTCAGAATGCTCTACTCTGTCTTAGAGCTAACTGTTTTCTCTATTTATCTTTTCTTGTCTTCCTATGAAATACTTGAAGATTTTTAATTATTCTGGCTTGATTTATTTATAGTGTTTTTAAGTGCATCTCTGTATAGTTTTCTTGTGGTTGCTGAGGACATTATATGTACTTATGTGTCTCATCAAAGTCTACTGGTGCGGATATTTTACCACTTTAAAAGAAAGCATTGAAACCTTACTTGTAATAGAATCCTTTACTTTTCCCACTTTTAAATATCACTATTGTCAGTATAAGATGATGTTATAGCTTTTATTTTAATAATCAAATACGATTTATAAAGTTTATGAGGATAGTCTGCAGTATGTACTCACATTTCAGCTCTTTCTGTTGTCCTACCTTCCTGATGCTCTAAGATGCCTTTTTTTAAAAAGTCATTTACTTTATATTTAAATAATTTCCTTCACCCTTGCTTTTAAGGAAGGTAGGTCTGCAGATGACATTTTTAAGTTTTTCTTTGTATAAGAAATCTCTATTTCTCCTTTATTTCAGAAGGCTCATTTCCCTGGGTATAGAATTCACTTTCTGCACTTGCAGATGGATCTATATGATGGTTGCTTATCCTGTCAGATAACCCCAGCATCACATTTCTCCTGGTGTTGGATCAGTGGGTTGTCTTTTCTTTTTCAGGTTGTAAATCTCCAGGTTTTTGCTGTGCTAGATGGCTTAGATTGTACCCTGAACAATTCAGCTACTCTAATGCTCTGTATTCTAGTTAAATATGTTATTTTAGCACACAGTGACCCTTTTTAGGTTTAGCACAAAGGTCTGGCCCACTTTTATGATCTGGAGTACCAATGATGCTATAATTTGAGGGGCCCTTGTAGAATTATTTTGGTTCGCTTGGTTTATCCCATTTTTCTGGGGGCTCCCTCTGTTTCCTGCTGATGGTGTCTGGGGGCAGAAGGAGCCTCCCAGGCTAGGCCCTGGTGCCTCTGTGGAGAAAGCAGGGCTTTGGACAGCATTTTAGTAAGATCTCCTTGGCCTGCAGTGAGTGGAGAGGTCTTCCTGGTTGGGTGCTTGTTATGAGAGATTCCTTTGTTGATGCCACCCTGCCACCCAGTGTCTCTCACAAGGCAGAGGAGTCCTGAAGCTGGGGGCATGTTGTGCTGGGATCTCTCTGCCAGTGCTGCCTGGCTTTCTGGGATTTCTTGGCCTTCATCAGGGAAAGAGACTACACCCCAGGCATTTGTCATCAGGGGCTTGGTGTAGTGCTTGGAGGGACTCCCATTTGGAGACAAGCCCACCTGGGCTGCCTTCTGCTGCTCGGCTTGGCCGAGGGGTCAATAGGTCTGGATCTCCTTCTTTTGTGCCAAGTGGAGAAGCAAAACAATCCGCCATGTTGCTGCTCCAAATTGGGAACACTGAACAGTTTGACTTCCTCTTTCCATTATTCTGTTTCCTTTGGTTGATGCTTTATTATTTTCAGGATTTGTTGTTGTCCTTGGTGGGGAGGAGATGGAGAAACAGGTTTATGCCATCTTGTGCAGGACAGTCTCTAGTTTCTTATTATCATTGATTTATAGCTTAACGTTCCTACCATAAGAGAACATGCACAAAGTGAAGATGTTGGAGCAGCAGTAAGAGGGTCTCAAGTTCTGAAGCAGCCTCCCTTTCCAAAAGAAATGATGGAAAGCCATCAACAACATGGAAGTGTATGACATGCTAACTGTTGCAGTAATGGCAGAAGGAAAGCAGATCACTGTCATGTATGAAAGATGGGAGCATTTATGAGCATGGAATAGCATTTTTACTCATGAAACCACTATAAAGAAGGAGAAAGACAGAAATTTTGTGGGGTTTGAAGCAATGCTACCTAACAGGTATGAACACCCCAGAGGCATGGAAGCTCTGGCCTTAGATCCTAAAATGACCCTCGGGATGTTCTGTCTGAGAGCTTATGAAAATACACATAAATCTGTTGAGAATGGAAAGTTGAGTAGACCTTTGGCCTTAATGTATAATTATAGAGTTCATGACTACTGCATATTTTTCTCTGTAATGAATCTCTATAAACTTGTATTAATCGTGCTGAAAATTGGTGTGGTGAGACTGGAGACTGACAAATCAAAGCTTTTCCCAAATAACAAAATTTCCTGGAGCACCAGAGCGACATGTCCTTCAAACCAGGATCTGGAGTGTTTGAGGGCAGGTCTGACTAAAATATGTACACTGAAGTGAACAGTCAATATTAATTTTCCAATCACCGTCAAATCAGTTCATCCTCGCTGTGTGGTTTGCAGTTTACTCTGCTCTTTTTGATGGAAAACTTGCTCACTAAAGTATGAATACTATATCCTATATATCAATATTTTTTACTTTTCTGTGGCCTTTCTATCACAAAGGCAATGAAAGAAAATTTGATGACAATTACTGGTGGCAGAAAAAGGTTTTTGAACTAATACCCAAATAAATGAAGGTTTATATGGAATTATGTAATAATTAGTTGATTTAAGGTAGTTTTAAAAGTTACTAGAAACCAAGTAAAGCACACAGTTCTGATTTTCTGGCAAAAGTTTTTACTGTTTATGTTTGTCACATTTTTTTTCCCATTGGCTAAAATGTAACTTCCTGGTTTTTAAAGTCTTTGTTAAAAAAGATTTATCTGGACATAGATTCTGGATATAATGACATCTAATAGTTATGAGAGTTTTAAGGTAAAAACCTAGACCTTATGTCCAAAATACAAGAGATCATTTAAAGCATTATGATTCCTTGGCAAAAACAGTATAAATAGTAGGTGTTGTCAAATAAATGTGTTGCTGAAATGGCTAAGGCTGGTTTGGTGAAACTCAGCGAAAGCATAGTCAAGAAGGCCATTCACAAACATTTCAGCCCCTCACTGTTAAATATGCTAAAATGTGCTTCCTGCCCACCTATAATTTTATGGTTGGCCAATAAAATGTTAATCCTCACCTGAGGATATTTTTTCCATTGATTTTTTTCCCCTTTAGAGAAAGTGGACAGGAGGGAGAAAAGGAAGGGGGAAGAAAGAGAAAGAGAGAAATATTGATCTTACATCGTTTGGTTGCTTCCCGCATCCTGGCCCTGGAACCTGCAACCCAGGTTTGTGCCCTAGACTAGGAATCGAATTCAAGGCCCTGCAATGCACGGGCCAACACTCTAACCACTGAGAACACCAGCCAGGACTGTGCAAAAACTCTTAAGGGAGAGGAAAGAGTGCTCTCTTCTTTTTCCTCTGTCTCAGTGCTTATGAAGCACATAAGTAGCCTTGATAACCTTATATCCTGAGACACTACAATGAACATAATTCCTTACCCTGTGAAAGCAACTTGTTTCAATCCCTGGAATTTAGGTATTGTTTGTCACTGAAATGTAACTTAGACTATACTGACTGGTACAAGGTTTATGGTTTATTTAACTATGTTGGGCAAGAAAGCTGCAGCTCTCTACTTTGCTATGTAATAAGAAAATAAAATTTAATGACCCAGAAAAGCATTAATTAATTTTTAATTATTCAAACATTTATTCAATCTACAAACACTACTGAGAACTTGTAATGGATCTAATGCCTTGACCAACATATTTGTGTACAAAGTTACTAAGTAATGTCCACAGCCCAGTAGTTAGCCCACATCTAGGAGCCATTTAGCCATTCACACGTGGAGGAGGCTTATGATCTTCCTGGGTGACGGTAGGAACACAATGGTACCACCGGAACCAAGACTGAGCCTCAAGTGATAATACTCAGGCAAAGGTTGGCCTCAGCTGAGTCCCAGAATCTCTTACTTTTCTCTTCCTAATCCCCAGGGCCTCTTGATTACCACACTATTATATCATTAAGTCTATTCTCACAAAGAACCTTCAAGTTTAAACATTTAGAAAAAAACCCTGACATAGGATTAGCAATCCATAAATGTTAGCATATTGTTATAACTGCCCCCATTTTTAGATGAGAATATTTGAACTCAAAGTGATTAGTTAATGGGTCTGGAGTCATAAGCTTGTAATGACTAAGCTAGGATTTGAAGTCAGGTTTTCCCAAAGCCCATGTTCTTTCCACAAGACGACCTTCCCAGGAGCTCATGCGTGAGCCAGAGTGTGACTTCTTTCCAAAACAAAGGTCAGGGAGCCAACATCGAAAGACAAGTAAACATGGCAGGGAAAAAAATTTATTGAGCCCTTGAACCAAAATGTGAAAATTATCAGCCAGGATTTCTGCTTATGGCATCACAGAGTAACTGTGATTTATCCTCCAGCTGAAAATAGTTATAAAACTAGATAAAACATGTGAGAAAAACGTTTTCAAGTATTGAGCCAAGGAAAAGCACAAGCCTGTGATATTCAAGAAAAGGGACTCACATGAGGTGACCCTGGTTTTCTTTCTTTCTTTTTTTTTAATCTATTTTATTGATTTATTTTTTTATTTTTTTACAGAGAGGAAGGGAGAGGGATAGAGAATTAGAAACATCGATGAGAGAGAAACATGCTTCCGCAACCAAGGTACATGCCCTTGACTGAATCGAACCTGGGACCCTTGAGTCCACAGGCAGAAGCTCTATCCACGGAGCCAAACTGGTCAGGGCTGGTTTTCCATCTAGAAGCAATTTGTGGCCATTATTTAGGGAGGAGGAGCTTAAGCAGAAGAGTGGATGTGGCATAAATGAGGGATGTGGGAGACTCTTGCGCTGCAGTGGCCAGGATTTGTGGGGCAGAGTATTGAAGGAAAAGGAGTTTTGCAGAGAGCCCAGAAGTTCTCAGAAGGTTCCCCGGCAGGTCTGTTGCCAGGGCTGGCTGTGCATGGGCTGGGCGAGACTGCAGAGGGCCTGGTGGAGACCATGGGCTGAGAGCCGAGAGAAGGCCCCACCATCACGCAGCGCTAGAAAGCTTCAGAGTCACAGCTGAGCCAGAATTCAGGAATAACTCTGGTTGCCTCAGACATTCTTTGAGGACCCAGAAAGAATACACCTAGGAGTAAGGCCCATACCCTAGAACTAAGTTCAGGAACTGGGGTACAAATCAGAATAAACAAGCAACAAATAAACAAACATTGAGACCAAAATGAAGCCTGATAGAACAAAATATCTACTGGAAACTCAATTACTGATTAAACAAAATTAACATCCTATGATGGAAAATGACACAACTTCAAAGTGCCTAACATTCAATTAAAAATTCTTAAATTTGAAGAAGCTGGAAAATATTACCAATTAACAAGGAAACAAGAAAATGTGACTCATCAAAGGAAGCAAAAGAGACAAGAGGAACAGAACCCAAGGTGATCCAGATGTGTCATAACAGGCAACGTTACTAAAATAGCTGTTATAAATATGTTTAAAGATTTAAAGAAAAATATGGTCATATTGAAGTAAACAAATATTCTAGAAATGAAGAGTAACATGTAAAATGAGAAATTCACTCAATAGAAATACGCTTTATGACAGCATGGAGGGAGTTGGAGAGTATTATGCTAAGTGAAATAAGCCAGTCAGAGAAAGACAAGTATCACATGATCTCATGTATATGGGGAATCTAATGAACAAAATAAACTGACAAACAAAATAGAAATATGGATGCATGGAACAGACTGACAGCTGTCACAGGGGATGGGGATGGGGGGGGGGGCTGACAACAGTGTGGGGTGCAGATGATGTTTTGTTGAGTGAACCAATGCCAGCCCAATAAATTCAATTAAAAATAAATAATGAATGTAAAAGACTATGAAGAAATGAATTACTGATTGTGGATACAGATCATTGACATTAAATATCAGAAGCAAAGAAAAAGAACTAAAAAAAATAACAACAGTAATCAGTGTGATAATATCAAGAGAGGGGACTCAAATAAATAAAATCAGAAACAAAACAGGAAAAGTAACAACTGATATCACAGAAATACAAAGAATTTAAAGAAAATATTATGAACAACTATATGCCAGTAAACTGGGCAACCTGGACAAACTCCTAGAAAAATACAATCTTCCAAAACCACATCAGGAAGAATTTTTAAAAAATCTGAATAGAGCCCTAATTGGTTTGGCTCAGTGGATAGAGCATCGGCCTATGGACTGAAAGGTCCCAGGTTTTATTCTGGTCAAAGGCACGTACCTTGGTTGGAGGCACATCCCCAGTGGGAGGTGTGCAGAAGGCAGCTGATCAATGTTTCTCCCTCATCGATGTTTCTAGCTCTCTATCCCTCTGCCTCCCTCTCTGTAAGAAATCAATAAAATATATTTTAAAAATCTGAATAGACAGATTGCAGCTAATGAAATTGAAGCAGTATAAAAAAAAAAAAAAGAAGAAGAAAACAACAGAAAAAAAAACCTCCCAACCAAAAAAAGTGTCCTGGCCCGAATGGCCTCACAGAAAAATTTTACCAAATATCCAAAGAAGGACCAATACCTATCCTCCTCAAACTATTCAAAAAAATTTCAAGAGGAGGGAAGAATTCCAAGCCATTTTTAAAAGGCCAGCATTATCCTAATTCCAAAACCAGATAAAGACACAATGAAGAAAGATATAGGCCAAGATCCCTGATGAACATAGATGAGAAAATCCTCAACAAAGTATTATCGAAGCAGATGTAGCAATACATTAAAAAGATAATACATCATGATCAATTGAGATTTACCCTGGGGACACAATATTCACAAATCAATCAATGTGATACATCACATAAACAAAATGAAAGATAGTAATCACATGATCATATCAATTGATGCCTAAAAAGCATTTGATAAAATCCAGCACCAATTTATGGTAAAAACTCTCAGCAAAGTGGGAGTAGAGGGATCATACCGCAACATAATAAAGGCCATATATGACAAACCCACAGCCAGCATCATACTCAATGGGAAAAGCTGAAAGTGTCTTCCTTAAGAACAGGAATAAGACATGGATGTTTGCTTTCACCACTCTTATTCTTCACTAGAGGCGTGGGGCACAACATTCACCCTTGGATGGGGTCCCTAGGCCTGTGATCAGGGCTGATCAGGAAAGGAGGTGACGGTCGCTGGGCCGAGTGCAGAAGAAACAGATGCCAGACACCGACACTGCCCTCAGCACCCCGCTACCCCATGGTTCCCCACCTCCACCCCTCTTCCTTCCCTCAGTGCTGTATTGCCACTGGGGGCCTGCTGGCTAGGGGAAGGCCAGAAAGAGGGGCCAGGGAAGGTTTAGATCCCCAATTTGGAATGTGCAGGAGGCAGCTGATCAACGATTCTCTGTCATCATTGATGTTTCTATCTTTATTTCCCTCTCTGAAATCAATCAGATATAAATATATTTAAAATGCAAGGTTTTTAGAGGCAGGGCAAGGGAGCTATGGACAGGGGGCGTTTGAGATCTTGCTCACCTTTCAGGTAGGATAACAGAAGGTGGTCGGTCCCCGGGGGGTGACAGGTGAGGAGTGGCAGTGGATGGAGCAGGCCACTGCGGGCTGAGGAACTGGCTGTAATGACTGGGAATGTCTGTGACCGTGACACCGAGCCTGTATTGGGGCCATCACTGAGATCATTCATCCTTAAGAGGTTCTGATTCCAGACGGGAGGAGAAACACAGAGATCACTGGGCTTTCTTAGCCTAGAAGGCGATGTGGATGGCAGGAGCGGGCTGCCCTGCTTCCCTACAAATGTAAACACCCAGTGTAACTGCACATGGACATCAGAGGCCAAATCAATGCCCGGCCATACCAGGTGGCTAGGGCCTGCCACTCTTGGCTGTGCTGCAGCGCTATTGGCCAAGGAGGCTGAAGCCACGCCCCCAAGTGCATGTAGTATAGGAAAGCTCAGGCAGGAAATCAGAAGCTGGAAGTCAGAGCTGAGGTAGATCTGCAGCACTGCATCCGCCATGGAGCAGGATGGGGAGCAGCTGTTGGTGTGACCAGCTTTGGAGGTGGAGGAGATGCACTTCCTGCACATCACCAGTGAGTCCCCATGAGCCCATGACATGCCAGCCGGCCGGGCGGGGCCTGGGGAGGCCTTTCCCTCCTGGAGCCGTTCTTCCCAGGGTGGCTGCTTTTTTCCAATTTATTTATTTTTTATTGGAAAGCAAGCTCTGGACCTGCGGATCCTAGAATCCCTGGACCATAGTGTGCACCTCCAGGCTTCACTGCGCCCCCTTCCCCCTCCTCCTACACTGAGCATCTGGCTCCTGGTGGGCAGTGCGTATCATAGTGACTGGTCAACCGGTAGTTCTGGTCATCTACCATAATGGTCGCTGGGCTTCTATTATATAGGATAGTACTGGAAGTCCTGGCTATAGTTAACAGATAAGAAGAAAAAATAAAAGGCATCCAATTTGGAAAGGAGGAAGTAAAGCTGTCATTATTCACAGATGACATGATATTGTATATAGAAAATCGTAAAAACTCCACCAAAAAACTATGAGAACAAATAAATGAATTGGCAAAGTAGCATGATATAAAATTAATACTCAGAAATTGGTGGCATTTTTATACACCAATAATAAACTATCAAACAGAGAAATTTTAAAAGTCTAATTTACTACTGCCAAAGGAAAAAAAAATAAGTTACCTAGGAATAAATTTAACCACAAAGCTAAAAGACATGTCCTTGGAAAACTATAGGACATTGGGGGGAAGAAATAGAGGAAGATACATATAAGTAGAAGCATATACCATGTTCATGGTTTGGAAGAATTAACATCATTAAAATGTCTGTACTACCCAAAGCAATCTATAGGTTTAATGCAATTCCTATTAAAATACCAGTGGCATGTTTCACAAATATAAAACAAATATTCCAAAAATTTATGTAGAACCAAAGAAGACACTAAATAGCCTCAGAAATTCTGAGAGAAAAAAAACAAAGTTGGAGGTATCACACTACCTGATATAAAACTATACTACAAGACCATTGTAATCAAAATAGCCTGGTTCTGCTATAAGACCAGGCATATAGATTAATGAAACAAAACAGAGAGTGCAGAAATAAACTCACACCTTTATTTGAGAAAGGAGGCAAAAGCATATAATGGATTAAAGATATTTTCTTCAATAAATAAATGATGTTGAAAAAATTGGTCAGGTTCATACAAAAATATGCAACTAGACCACCAACCTCCCCTTACACAAGAATAAACTCAAAATCGATAACAGACTTAAATGTAAGTTCCAAAATCATAAAAGTCCTAGAAGAAAACATAGGCAGTAAAATCTCAAACATCTCTCATTTGCCGTGTATCTCCTCTGGCAGGGGAAACAAAAGGAAAAATTAACAAATGGGACTACATCAAAATAAAAAGCTTCTGCATAGCAAAAGAAATCACCACCAAAATGAGAAGGAAACCCACTGTATAGAAGAACATATTTACCAATGATATATCTGATAAAACATATATTTTATATATTTCAAAATATATAAAGAACTTATACAACTCAATAAAAGCAAGACAAAAAAATCCAATTAAAATAATGGGCAAAGGTCTTGAACAGACACTTCTCCAAGGTGACATACAAATAGACATGAAAAAATGTTCAATGTCACTGATTATCAGAGAGATGCAAATTAAAATCATAATGAGGTATTACATCACACCTGCCAAAATGCTAACCATTAACACATCAAAAAATGACAGGTGCTGATAGGGATGTGGGGGAAAGGGAACCTTTCAAAAAGTGCACTGTTTGATGAGAAAGCAGACTGATACAGCCATTGTGCAAAAAAGTATGGAGTTTCCTCAAAATATTAAAACTAGGACTGCCTTTTGACCCAGTGATTCTGCTTCTGGGATTATATCATAAGAGTCCCTAAACACCAATCAGAAAGAATATATGAGTCCTTATATTCAAGCAGCATTATTTACAATAGTCAATAGCTGGAAACAGCAATGGTTGAGTGGATATAAAAGTGTGGTAAATTTACACAATGGAATATTACCTGGCCCTAAAAAAGAAAGAACTCTTATCTTTTGTGACAGCATGGATGGGCTTGGAGAGCATTATGCTAAGTTAATCAGATAAAGACAAGTACCATATGATCCCACTCATGTGTGGAACCTAATGAACAAAAATAATTGAAAAGGCATGGATACATGGAAGAGATAGACAGCTGTCCGAGGGGAGAGGGGAGGGGGACTGGATGAAAGAAGGTGAAGGGTTTAGCCAAAGGCACATATGCAGACTCCATAGACACAGACAACAGTGTGTTGATGGCCAGGGGGGGGGGGAACGGGGGTAGGGAATGGAGACATCTGTAATAGTGTAAATAATGAAAATACAGTTCATAAAAAACAGTCACCAGTGGGATAATATCAAGCAGTCTAGCACAAGTATCATTTGAATGCCGGAAAATTACAAGAGAGAATGGGGCAGAAAAATACTCAAAGAAATAATACCCCCAATTTTTCCAAATTTAGTGAAACACAAGCATAGATTCAAGAATTTTAGCAAATCACAAGCAAGATAAATGCAAAAGAAACCACATGCAGTCTGATGATACTGAAATTGCCCAAAACTAAAGATACAGTGAGAAACTTTAAAGCAGTTTAAAAATAAAGACACATTGCATACACAGAGCAATGATTGAAATCATGGCTAGTTTATTATTATAGGTTATTGAAGCCAGATGATGGAACAACTTTTAAATTCTGTGTGGGAAAAGGTGTCAGTTTATATTTTATACCTAGCTATCTTTTAAATACATGGGTAAAATAAAGACACCTACACTAATAAAAGAGGAACATGCAAATTAACCATCACTCTGCCACTCTGCTACATCACCAGCCAATCAGAGCGACTATGCAAATTAACCCAACAAAGATGGCGGTTAATTTGCATATGCAGGCACGGAGCAAAGACTGAGGATGACTGAAGATGGCAGTTGGCCACAGAGCTGGAGCAAACAGGAAGCTTGGGTTGCTCCCGGCAACAAAGGAAGCCAAGCTTCCAGCCTGCCCTGGGCTCCACTCAAGGAGGGGCTGGGAGCCTGGGTCACCAGGGGAAACCCAGGGTTCCAGTCTGCCCTGGGCTCTGCTGGAGGAGTTGGGGTGGGGGGAAAGGAGGGGCTGGGAGCAGCCAGAGCAGAGAAGCCAAGCCTCGCTGCTGAGGCCAGACTAGAGGCCTGGGTCCTGGGTGCTGGAGGAAAACCTGTGCCAGCAGCCAGGGGAAGGAAGGCTTATTGCTCGAGTCTTTGTGCAATGGGCCACTAGTTCTAACATAAAAGAAAGCTGAAAGAATTTCTTGCCATACAAGAAATACTTCAGAATGTTCTTCTTGCTGAAAGGAAATGACAACAGATAAAAACTTGTATCTTGGAATGAATATAATTTCATTTTTGTGCTATTATTATCATAAATTTTACATCCTTAAACATACTAATTATAATGTAGCATAATATTACATATAGATTAAAAATACAATGCTATTTATTTTTCTTTAACAAATATATTCTTTAATAAAAATTGAAGGATATATATTATTTTTATTAAAATAGTCTAATATAATAAAAGAGTAATATGCAAATTGACCATTGCCCAAGACACCTAAGCCACACCCACCAGCCAAGCCACGCCTCCCAGCCAATCAGAGCAGCTGCATGCAAGTTAACCCAGCCAAGATGGAGGCCGGCAGCTATGGAGCTAGAGCAAACCAGAGGTTTCAGTTGTAACTACCTGTCTAGGCTGGCTGAACCTCTGCTCACAGCCATGCCCACCAGCCAAGCCATGCCTCCCAGCCAATCAGAGCAGCTGTATGCAAAGTAACCCAGCCAAGATGGAGACCAGCAGCTATGGAGCTAGAGCAAACCAAAGGCTTCTCTTGCAACTGCCTACCTAGGCTGGCTGAGCCTCTGCTCACGGCCATGCCCACCAGCCAATCAGAGCGGCTGTATGCAAATTAACCCAGCCAAGATGGAGGCTGGCAGGGCAGCTCTGCACTGGGAGCCTCTGAGGCCGGCTGGCATAGCTGTGCCAGGTGTGTCAGATCAGTGGGGAGTGGGAGGGTTGGGCCTGGGGCCTCCTTGGGGCATCCAGGAGCAGCCGTCCTAGGTCTGCTGCCTGGCTCTGCCCCAGGGGCCTCCTCAGGGACGTGCGGGAGCACCCGTCCAGGGTCCGCTACCTTCATCCACCCCCCAGGGGCCTCCACAGAGCATGCGGGAGCGTCTGCTGCACAGTGTGGACAATCCGAAGCCAGTCCGCTGCCCGGCTCCACCCCAGGTGTGTTTGCTTAGCAGCAGGGATCCTGCACCAGCGTCCGCCCCTGGCTCACCACCCAGCTCACCACCTCAATGGTGGGGGCCCACCAGGCGTGTGCGATCATGGGCCCTCCAGTGGGAAACATCCAGGCCTGCACTCACCAGCCCTCCCACCCCCAGTGCATGAACCCTGAAGGGGCTGTGGGCAGCCTGAAAATGGCCCTCAGCCCATCACCCAGGCTGGCCAGGCAAGCCAGCAGGTGGACATCCCCCCACCCAGGTGTCCCAGACTGCAAGAGGGCACAGACCGGGCTGAGGGATCCCCACCCCTGAGTGCACAAATTTTTGTGCACTGGGCCCCTGGTATAATATAACACATATAAGTATAATATAAATGTAAAATTAAAAAATATATAATCTTTTTCTGGATCTTTATCAATATATGTTCTCCTCTTTTCTATTATCTTACATTACATTTACTGCATATAAAGATGTAAAATTTATGGTGAAAATAGTGCAAAAATAAAATTTCTTTTTAAGAGTCCTATATCTTTCATGAAGTTACTATATTAATTTTATGTAGATCGTGATTGAGATGTATATTTATTATTTTTAGAGAAATCATTAAAAACTAACACAAAGATTTGTTACTAAAGAGCAAATAAATTAAAATGGAATAATAGAAAAGTCAATTAAAAAAAAAGATTAAAATCAGGAACATAAGAGTAGACCAAATAGATGGGATAACTAGAAAACAAAATGGCAGATTTCAATCCAATCTGTCAATAACTGTATTAAATGTAATTGAACTAAACACTGTAATCAAAACAGAACTTATCAGAATGGAAAATTAAACAGATTTAGCTGTATGCTGCCTATAAGAGATGCACCTAAAGTACAAATACATAAGACCTTGAAAGTAAAAGATAAAAATATATGCATTATGCAAATAGGAAACATAAGAAAGAATGTCCATATTAAAATTAGAAAAACATTGATTTCAAGACAGAAAGTATTTCCAGAGATAGAGGTACAATTTCATAACAATAAATAGTCAACTCATCAATAAAACATAACAATTCCAAAATTATATGCATCATCTAAACGAGTCCAATATATATATAGCAAAAATTGACAGAGAAGAATAGAAAAATGTACAATTATAGCTGAACATTTTAACACCAATTTCTTTATAATTAATAGAATAAGGCCCCCTAAAAAGAAAAACCCCAGTAAAATAGTTTTGTTCTTATAGAAGGTTAGAACAAAATTAATAATCAGTTTAAAGTAATATTAATAGAACACTACCCCAAAGAGGTACCCAATATACATTATCTTCAAGTGGTCATGTGATAGTTACAAGACAGGTCAGATACTGGGCCATAAAATGCCTCAATAATTTTTAAAACATTAAAATATAATAAATCAGAAATCAATAACAATATATATAAAAATCCCAAATATTTGAAAATTAAGTAGCATACTTAAAAATAATCTATCACCAGGGAGGAAAGAAAATTTATAAAATATTTTAAACTGAATGATTTTTTTTAAACAAAAATACTCTATATATATTTGTTGGATGAAATTAAGCAGCACTAAGAGGAAATGTATACCTTTAAATACTTAGATTAGAAAGAAGATGATTTAAAATCAGCAATCTAAGTTTCCACCTAATTAAACTCAAAAAGGAGAGTAATAGGAAATCTTGCGTAGATCCTTCACAAAAAGAGCTTCAAATTGGTACAGACATTATGGAACCTATTTTGAATTTCTTCTAAGATTAACCAACAATGACCCAGCAATTGGACTCCTAAATATTTATCCAAGAAAAAAGCAACAACAACATATGTTCATCTAAATACTTGTACAAGCATGTTCGTAGCTCCTCTATTCATTTTTATTAAAGAAAATTTCATAAAACTGGAAACAACCCAAATATTTATCAATAGGACAAAGGATAAAAATAAACTGTCACATATTCATGCAATGAAGTGTACTAATCAATGAAAAAGAATGACCTACTGATCCACACAACAACATGAATGAATCTTGCAGTGCACTGTTAAACAAATGAAGTCAGGCATATACTGCCTAGAGCATATCCTGCACGAGATCATTTTTCTGAAGTTCAAGGACAAAGTGAATCCGTGGTGATTGTATTAATTATTTATTATTGCATAAGAAATTAAGCCAAGAATTGTTAGCCTAGAAAACCACAAGCACGCATTAGCTTAGTTTCTGAGGGTTAGACTCCAGGACTGGCTTAGCTGGATGCCTTTGGTTCAGACTCTCTCAAGGCTGCTTTAAGGGGCTGGCAAGGCTGCAGTCAACTCAAGGCTTGACTGGGGAACTTCTGTTCCCAACTCGCTGGGTGTGGCTGCTGCTAGATCTCAGGTGCTGTTAGCTGGAGACACCAGTCCTTGTCCTCTGAGCCTCTCCTTATAAGCCTCTCCCTGGCAGTTGGCAGCCATCAGAGCTGGGGCTCTAGCAAAGAGGACAAGAGATGGTAAGCGACATACAAGTCAGTCTCCTAGCACACTAACCTCAGAGGAGACAGCAAGGCACTCAGCACAGCCCACACACCAGCGAAGGGGATTACTCAGGTGGGGGTCCTTAAAGCCCATCTTAGATACCCCACCACAGTGAAGAAATCAGAACAGCAGTTGCTTATGGGTAATGACAATTGACTAGAAGGGACACAAATATACATTCTTGGATGATAGAAATATTCTGCAACTTAATTGCGTTCTTGGTTATATGGGTACATACATGTGTCAAGACTCCCCAATTTACATATTTAAGACCTGTACATTTCATTACATGTAAATTCTTCTTCAATTTTAAAATATTATTTAAAGGATGCAACTTAGAAATATTTTAAAGGATGATTTGTGATTTTAGATATCATTCAAAGGAATGCAGACCCTTATACAGCAGACTAGAGGTGACCACAGAAAGACACCTTAATTTACCGTGCTGCACTTCAGGACAGAGAGTCAGAGGAACACAAATATAGTCATTTACAAGGCTCCGTTTCCTCTGCTCTGGGAAGGGTGTTCAAGGTTTGTAGCCAAACCTCTGAGGCTTGGGTGGGGACAGCCAGCTGCAGCTTCTTCTGTTACATGACCTGCCCACCCCTCAACAACAAAACCCAAGGCCCTGGCTACGACCTGGGAAACCCCGGGGGGATGCGACCTGGTGCTGAGGTCAGGGGTTGGGACTGAGGACAAGAGCCCAGAACCAACTCCCTGCCTTAGGGCGCAATGCTTCCAACAGGGCACATGGATTTTTGGACAAAAAACACCTCTTTACAAGAGTGTTTTGACAAATCAAATATAAGTAAGTCAGAAACGGGTGGCTTGTGTTTTTCTTAAAATAGACCAGGTTTTAAAAATTGAGAGGACTTGCTTAGCCAAGTACCTTTGACATTTTCCAGACTTGAAACATTTAGAAAAGTGATTCCATCTACTTTGAAAACCCAGAGTGCATGCGGATCCTCATGTTTTGGAACTAGAACCGCTGAAAATGGACCATTTTGCTCCTTATCCCTTTGCCAGTCTTGGAAGATAACAATGGATGGGTTGATTCCTGGGGTTAAAGTGTCCCCCTTAGTCGCTAGCTGCCAAGCACCACGTGAGGCTGGGAAACCAGCAGGGCAGTTCTGCCAGATGTAACACACTTAGCAAACGAGGAGGCCTGAACGCACCTCCCGAGAACCTGGGTACTGGCCGCGGGGTCAGTCCTGGTAACCTTGCCATCTTTTCTTTGGTGAGGAGGTTTAGCAGCAAACCAGTGGCCCTGGGCACTTGTGTGCCGAGAGGAAAACTTCCCAGTCTTACTGAACGCGGTGGGTCATGTATCAGAGAGGAAATGGGCGAAGGCTCGTGTGTGTTTGCGAATCTCTCTGAAACGGGGAGGCTGCCCGACAGTGATGTGAACGCAGCATGAAGAGTGGATTTGGAAAATCACATCCAGCAACAGTGTAACCCACCCCTGGGGCTGGCCAAAATCCAAGGAAGCTCTGACAGGAGGACGGTGGCCACACTCAGTGCCAGCAGTAGTGGGAGGAGCTGCCAGAGCACAGACATGCCCGTGTGCACATGGTGCATCTCTGGTGCGTGTCCTGGGGACTCTCACTCCAGCGACTGTCACCGACAGGAGGCAATCTGCAGGCAGGAAAGCCCGGCCAGGGCATTCTCGCCACCCTCCCAGCACCGCACACAGGAGGCTGTGTGAGTCCAGCTTCAGCTGCTCCCAGAAAAGCCTCAGCGCATCTGTGGGCCCTGGGCACGGGGTGATGGCCCCTCTGACAGCTCTGCGTGCACAGCGCAGCAACAAAATGTGCCTCCAGCCCGTGCTCCCCTGACTGTCCCAAGGGAAGGGACGCAGCTGCGCTGAGCCTCAGGAAAGTGGTACTTGCATGGGGGAGGAGAGGGGACCAGAAAGCTTGGAAATGGCTGCCATGCGGGATGTCTCACTGCACAATCCCAAGGGCACATGGGCATCTTATTCGATGTGAGTGGCGCCCCTGGGTGCACGCCTCTGGGTGCTGCTGACTGCTGGTCAGGGCTGGGCTGCCACTGCCCCAGGGTGGCCCCGGCCCTTGCCTAGGGCTTTGCTCTCCATGTCCTAGAGGAACGGGTGAGCTTAAAACCCCTCAGGAGACAAGAGAGTCCATCCATAAATGAGAAAGGGAGGTTGTAAGTCAAACATCAGAGAATATTAACCAGAACAGGTACACAAAAAATTAGAAATACAAAGTGCAAGCATATTCACTGAAATAGAAACAGACGGTGAAAGAAGAAATAAACAGGGGACTGAACAGAAAAAGAACTGATGACTGAGAAACCAAATCATGAAAAGTCTCTTATAGCCTGGTCAGTAGAGAAAGCAAAGAAAAAGAGCTGGAAACATGCAGGCAGCAGAAATTCTATAATGAGAGAGAAAAAAAGACAATATCTTATCTAATAAAAGAGTAATATGCAAATTAGGCATTACTTCTTGACAAAGATGGCTTCCCCCATGGCCACAAGATGGTGGCCCACATAGCCACAAGATGGCAGCGTCCAGTCCAGCTCAGCCCCTCCACTGAAGTGGTCAGGCTTGTTTGCCAGACAGGTGGCTGGGGAGGCAAGAGCCTGAGGGGTGGAACAGGTGATCAGAGGGGGCTGGGGGTTCCCTGCTCAGACCAGAGGCCTTCGCCAGAGGCCTAAGGCATGGGCAAGGGTGGACCTGGTGATCGGAGGGGACAAGGGCAGAGCTGGTGATCAGAGGGGTATGAGGTTGCCCTACCCAAGCATAAGGCCTGGGCCAGAGACCTCAGGCCTTGGCAGAGGCAAGGCTGGAGATTGCAGGGGCCTGGGCTCTGCAGAGCCAGCGATCGGAGGGGCAGGGGCGGAGCCTGCAATCACAGAGGTCTGGGCACCAGTGGGGCCGGCAAAGCAGGGGTCTGGGGCTGCCCTGCCCAGGCCTGCAGCCTTGGCCAGAGGCTGCCAGTGGGGCAAGGACCGAGCCAGCAATGACAGGGGACAGGATCAGAGCCAGTGATCACAGAGGCCTGGGTTCTGTGAAGCCAGCAATCAGAGGGATTTGAGGGTTCCCTGCCCAGGCCTCCAGCCTCAGCCAGAGGTTACAGGCCTGAGTAGGGGTGGAGCTGGGATTGGAGGGGCAAGGGTGGAGCCAGTGATCAGAGTCAACTCCAGAGGAAACACCTTTTCTGACCGCTCATTGGCTAAGCTCCCTGTATGCCTCTGGTAATATTCTTAGTAACTTGGGTAATAAGAATCCCTAAAGGTGATCTAGGGTTTTTCCACCTCACTCCTGGAGAAAAAAAAATGAAGGTCCACTGCTGGAGGGCTAAGAAATGTCACATCCTGCCCTAGCCAGTTTGGCTCAGTGCATAATGCCTCAGCCTGCTGACTGCAGGGTCTGGGTTCAATTCT
Organism: Murina feae; assembly: GCA_004026665.1. Classification (NCBI taxonomy): domain Eukaryota; kingdom Metazoa; phylum Chordata; class Mammalia; order Chiroptera; family Vespertilionidae; genus Murina; species Murina feae. The sequence goes on from PVJC01003091.1 coordinate 30,724, forward strand.
GACCAAGGGCATGTACCTAGGTTTCAGGCTCCTCCCTGGCCAGTGCCCAGGTCAGGGCATATGCAGGAGGCAACCAATCAAAGTGTTCCTCTCACTTTGATGTTTCTCTCTGTTTTTTCCTTCTCTTCCATAGTCTCTAAAAATCAATGGAAACATTGATTCTCAGGTGAGGATAAAAAAAAAAGAAAGAAAGAAATGGCATATCTTATGAAAGACAGATCTTGAAAATGCCTAAAGAAAGTTGTTGTTTTTTCATGGTGAAGGGACTGGAGTCTGTGTTGATGAAAACACCTTGGTGGCTGCGGTGACTGGCAATTGCTGCAGCAGTGGGGTAATGGGGTGATGGCTTCCCCTGATTAGCCTGTTCGTCTCCCACAAAAGGAGGCCAGACTGGGGCTTAGGCCCACTCCCCAAGGGGGAGCAGGGAGTGGGCCTAAGCCACCAGTAAGACATCCCCTGAGGTGTCCCAGTATGTGAGAGGGGGCAGGCTGGGCTGAGGAACCCCCTCCCCAGTGCACGAATTTTGTGCACCAGGTCCCTAGTTTAAAATATAAGTGTCTGATAATATTCCAGAATTTACAAAAAGACAAGTGTCCTCAGATGAAAAAGCTATATATTTCATATTAGATCACTTTTATAATTAATCCACCACATTTCCAAAATTCATGCACTGGGGAGGGGGTTAACTCCTTGGAAAACATGTGTTAACCAACTTGACAAGCCATAGGAAATACTTTTGAAAGAGAGATAGAAGAGCAGGTGGAAAACTTTGACATGAAAAAGGGGGGACCTGGAAGTACCATTAAACAAATTCTTGAGAATTCCAAACACAATAGTTATTCTGCAATTGCTGTAGCTGATTTACAAATGCAGACATGGCTTAGAGCAGTCAGAAGGCTAGGGAAGGCATTCTGGTACCATACTGAAAAGGGGAGCTACTTACCTGAGACTTTTTCTAAAAGAAAGAAAGCTAGCTAGCTTTAGGTTATACTGTTTGCTATGTTTCCCAGCTAGACAAGCATCCCCGGGAATCTGCAGGGAGGGAAGAAGAGGCTGTGTGACGGCTGCCCTAGGAACAGATGCTCCACAGAATGACTGAGGGGGCATTTGGCTACCAGTGCTGACCCCAGGGAGCCCACAGACAGAAAGGAACTGGGGGAAAGAAGGTTCCACTGGGTCTGGCCTGGAACAAACCCCTGGATACCTACCCCAGGTAGGTATTCTTGGCTCTTTGCTTCTGCTGTATTTCAGAGCATCTTTGTTAGGAAAAAGGTGACCAGAGTTTCACTTAGTTCATATCTGGCCTATCTTTCTGGTCATAATCACCTCACCTCCTTTGAAAATGTCCAGGCCTACAGCAAGGACGAGGGGGAAATACGAGCATCTTCCAAGATGCTCCTCCCGACTCCAGCATGCCCACCATGCTGTCTGTGCGGTTTCCCTCCCCCAGGAAGGGCCTGTCTTGCCTGGGCAGGCCCAGTTGCAGCCCCACCACAGGGAACCCTCTGCTCTTCACGCTCCACTGAGAGTTTTCAATTGACTGTAACTTCCTTTCCAGAAATCCTCTTTGGCTTCGAAGTTACAGAATGTTTTCTCCCTGGGGACCACAGAGATGTTCAAAGTTGCCTCCCAGAGACGACCGGAATTTGCCTGAAGTGCTTTTAAAAAGGCATAATAATACCATTGTTGTTCTTTACCCTCAAATGCAAAAATTAAAAGCCTCAGACATAAAGCCATCTTAAAAATCTCATGGAAATATAATCTCTTTAGAGCTAAGGCCAAAAATTAAAAATTTCCTCCCCAGGAGGATACTGGTCCGCTTCAAATGACAGACACAGACTCATAGATTTTAAGAGAAGATTTTCAAGACATTGAGACCACTGTAGGTCCCCACCCCAAAGCTCCAGACCTTGCAGACTTTAACCTCAGAGGAGATGAATAAAGCCTGTAATCCAATTTCAGGTAAAGAGAATGGATTAAACAAGGACAGGCTTGTGGGTGTGCTATTGTAAGAGGTCAGACAGTGCCCCTATTGGAGTAGAAACAAAACCGACAGGACAGAATGAGCAGTGTTAAAAGGGGGCAGAGGATTCAGGCAAGAGGACAGGATGTGCAATAGTCCTGAGGTGGGAGTGGGCTGGGCAGTCTGGGAACACAGTCAGTCCAGCATGTCTTAGCAAGAGAGAAAATGGGAGTAAGAGGAGATGAGGTCACTGAGAGCAAGAGTCAGCAAATGCTCTGTAAAGGCCGTTGTGGAATGCGGACTTCGTGGGTATGCAGTCATTGTCAAATATACTCAAGTCTGCTGTTGTATCATGAAAGCAGCCCTAGGCAATATGTAAATAAATGGTTGTGGTTGTGTTCCAATAAAACTTTATTGACAAAGACAGATGTTGGTCCAGATTTGGCCACAGGACTGTAGTTTGCTGCCCTTGTTTTGGAGCCTGTAGACCAGTGTTTTAACATGATGGAAATTACTTAGGACAAGCATGTCAAACTCAAAGGCTAACACAGGCCAAATAAACAAGGTTCAAGTGTATGTGAGCTGCAAAAAAAATAAATAAATAAAACCTTCAATTTTCATAGAAGCATAGGTTTATTTCAGTAGAGACATGCTGAATACAAAGGGCTGAAATAAATGAGTCATCATTAACATAAAATAATAGGACATTTTAATAAAAATTAATATTTTTTTTCTGGAACTTCAACTTACCAGTCATTGAATAACTGCACAAATTAATAAGAGTAATGCAAATAAACCTATTTTTCTTGTTCTCTGAAAGTGAAATATTTCCTGTTGCGCACCCAAACAAGTCAGCACAAGATAAGGACACATATGTAATATTTTAATCAATAAAATAAAATAAAATAAGAATGCACAGATTAAAAAAAATACTAATGATGTGGCAATCAGCTGCTAAAATATTTGCTGCTAGTATTAGTGGAGAGAAAGGGTGCAACTGCCTGCACGTAAGGCGCGTAAGGGAAGTGAATGCAACACGATTATAGTCATCAGTCATTAGCAAATGTTGTAGTTCGTTATCAATAATTATGTATAACAGCGCCCTAACTGGTTTGGCTCAGTGGATAGAGCATTGGCCTGAGGACTGAAGGGTCCCAGGTTCGATTCCGGTCAAGGGCATGTACCTTGGTTGTGGGCACATCCCCAGTAGGAGGCGTGCAGGAGGCAGCTGATCGATGTTTCTCTTTCATCAATCTTTCTAACTCTCTATCTCTCTCCCTTTCTCTCTGTAAAAATATCAATAAAATATATTTTAAAAAATAATGGTGTGTAACAGGATACTGTAAAAATTAACTTACAGAATTTTTATTAAAATGTTTCTAACATACCGTTATATTGGCTGGGCCACGAGTTTGAAATGCTTGACTTAGGACTTCAAGCCCTAGAGTAATATAATCTGAATTACATTTTAGATCATTTAGGCTGTTCCATGGAGAAGGGATTACAGGACAAGAGCAGAAGCAGTTAGAGGCTTTCAAAGCACTTTGCGCAAGGGAGACTCAGACTGGATCTGTAGTAACTGTGATAGGAATGGGTGCTGCCCACCTGTCTCCAAGTCTCCTCTTGGGTTTGTGGCAGGATTTCACTTCTCAGCCCTGTAGAATTAGGCATAGACCCGTGGTTTGCTTCAACCAGAATAATGTGAGAAGCAGAAGCCTCTAAGAGCTTGAGCACAATTTTCCTGTTCTCTGTCATACATTCTAGAAACTCTGTCCGTCTGGATTCCTCGAGTGTGTCAGCCGAAAGGTCGTCTTTGCCAATTCAGTGCTAACAGGAGTTCCTCAGTTTGGAGTATGGTGGAAAGAGACTTTACCCAGTGAAAACAGCTCAACCGAGAAACAGTCCTGTGGGTTGACAGGGCTCAGAGGCGTCACAGCTTGCCAGGGAAACTCCTCCTCCACAGAAACTCTCCTCACACTCCCCACTTCCCCGGCCGGAGGTGAGGCTGACTCAGAGGGAGAAGAGCTTCCCCCACACCTGATTTGTCTGTTCTCATGAAAATGAAAACTCCAAATCCTCAGTTTGATTGGTCCAAAAAGCTCTGTCCGATTGGCTGGAATGGAGCTGCCCCAATTGGTTGGTAAAGATGCAAATGAGGTTACAGTTGTGGAGCTCCAATGGAACAGGGAAAGTTTTTTGGTCTTATGGGTTGAATGTCAATCCGAGTGTACACAGCAGCAGAGCAGAGCAAAGGAGGCAGCAGCCCAGCCTGCGGCTTTTCCCAGAGATGCAGCCTACATGAGGGAGATCTGCAAAAAAATGTCTGCTAGGCTGGTTATGAATTTGAGTCCCATTAACCACTAGGAGCCCTTTTTGGAAGATATATTCTTCTTGGGGTCAACAAGTGAGAATAACATGGAGCAGAGCCCCCACGGACCTGAATGCATATGTAGCAAGAGAAAGGAATAAACTTTCTTCCTTAAGTCACTGTAAGTTGGGAGCTGTTTGTCACTAAGGCATAACCTACTCATGCTAACTGATAACTCGTGGATTGGCAGGTGATAAGTGGCCATGTTGAGAACTTCTTAAGGTAAGAGTTATGGGCTTGCCGATAAGTAAGTTCTCCAATGTTTGAATAAGAGAACTAAAAGATGACCCCAGGGGATTTGGCCCGCGCCTCTGGGTGAATATGCACCACCACACAGTAAGAAACAGAAGCTTAGAGAGGAGTGCAGGGGCTAGTGTAAGTCCGCCAGGTTCATTACTTACTAGCTGTGCAACTTGAGCAACTTAGCTAGCCTTCTCAGGGTAAGTTCCCTCCTCTGCACAATGTGAAGGAAACTCAGGCCTACTTTAGAGACCTGCTGGGAGGAATAGTGGAGACGACACATGTAAATGATTTGGCCAAGGCCTGGGCACACAGGAGGTCCAAAATAAAGGCGAGCCATCACCATCAGCATTACAGCCACTGCCATTACCCTTATTATTATCAGTATCTTATGAGTGTATTTGTGCTGAGTCAGTTCCAGGTACTCCGAGAAGCCAGCTTTCTGTACCTGCATTGCTGTCAAAAAGCGCCTTCCCTGTGTCCAGACAGACAGTAGCCAGCCCTGCTGGCTCCCCCTCCCTCGCTAAGCTTCCAATGGCCATTCTTGCTGCTTGTCTACAGGGAGCCTGGCCTTCCTTCTATCTGCTTTTTCCAACTTCAGATGCCTGAGCGGACACGAGGGAGCCTCGTCTCCACCATGAATCCGAGCGAGAGGACACCTGGCTTTCCTGGACTGCCAGGTGCTGCGGGATCCTGGACGGTGTCAAGCGGCGTCATGCACAGTCACCAGGAGGAGTGGAAACATGAGCACAGCCAGCGCAAGTGTGTCCTCACAGGCTGAGTCAAACCGATACTTACCCAGGAAAAAGGCCAAATGCGAGGGGTTTGTAGAGAGGGTTGTGTTGCACCAGAGCCCCCACCCTCAGGGCTGCATCCTTATTCCCAGCGGTGATGGCACCTGAGCACACGGAGCTAAAGCCTGGAGCACGTCCACCGGGGGTCAGCCACAGCCAACGCTGGGCAGTGCAGGTCTGCTCACAGGCAGCGGGGCCTGCCCTCGCATGTGAGGGGCTGGGGCTGGGGTGGATGTGCCTCGGGTCTCCCTGCTCTCTGTGCCCACGCCTGCCCATCACTCTGCACAGCATCGCTATGGACCGCACTTCCAACCAATTTTCTGCCCGCACGTCTCAGGCGCGGAGTCTGCTTCCCAGGAACCCGAGCCCGAGCAGAGGCTGCAGACAGCGTGGGAGGGACAGAGAGCAAGGGCTGTACCTGTAGCTTTCACCTCACGGACGGGGTCGGGCCCCCTGTCACTCAGCAAGACTCGTGCGCAGATGAGAAGAGAAAGTCCTAGTGCTACCTGCCCACTGACGTCTCTCCCTGCAGATGTTGCTGCTGGAGAAAGTGCCCGTGGGCCCTGCCCCTCCAGGTGCAAGTCAGCCCTGATGCCGGGTCCCCCGGGCACTATGGGTCGAGGTGGCACACCCAGGGGGAGGGAGGTGCAGGGCTCCTGCCCGCCCTGGCGGGGTCCAGCGCATGGGTTCAGCTGCACGCAGGAAAGTCTGTGAGGTCCGCAGCCCCGAGGATTCCGGAGCCTGAAGAAGCAGGACGTTATATACAAATTGAAACCACCTGACAGGTCAGGAGAGAGACCACAGAAGCAGGAAAAAATCTTTATTTTTATACCTTTAACCGCCCTTCTGCTTTTAAACAAGAGGTTTCTTATAAATTTTCATTTTGCCCTGAGGCCCCAAATAACAGAGCTAGCCCTGCGGTCAACCTATGACTCCCCCCTCCTCCCCCAGGCACCACGGGAACTTGAGGCGAGGGGGACGAGCACATCTCCTCTGGGGCCTCCACCAGCCAGGCAAAGGGCCTCTGCAAGAGGGGCCCCTGGGTCCGCTGCGGGGGCTGGCTCAGGCCATGTCCTGTTGGGTTTCCCTACATTGGGCAGAAAATGTATTTCTTGGTTCACATATTCTGCCATATTTCTGATGCTGTCAGTTAAAGTCTGTCATCTCCCTTTGGTTTTTAAGGGGAGCAGTCTCAAGAAAATGCAGAACCCGTTGCTTAGTGAATGTACTATTTCGTTATTTTTTTGCCCTCATTGACCCACAATAGCTGCCGTTCTTGTATTGCTATTATTTGTGTGAGCGCGTGTATGTGTGCTTGTGTGTGTGAACGGAAATTTTGCATTGTATAAAGCTGTTAAAATTGGGTAACTTGTCCTACATATGTCTTCCAAACATCTCACTACCGTAAAGCAGTATCTATGGTTTTTCAATCCAACTCATCAGAGACCTAAATGTAAGAGAGAAAACTGTTACACTCTTAGGAGAAAACATCAACCCAGATCCCCCACCCTGTGTGACCTTGGATTTGGCAAAGGATTCTTGGATCTGATACCAAAAGCATGAGCAACAACAACAACAAAATATGTAAATTAAAATTCATCAAAATTAAAAACTTTTGTGCTTCAAAGGACACCATCAATAAAGTGAAAAATCAACATGCAGAATAGGAAAAAAATTATAAATCATCTATACGAATAAAAGGGTAATATGCTAATGAGAACAGACGTCTTCCAAACATCCTTCTTGACAAAGCCGGGCCGGGGGCCTGCGGCTGTGGCCGGCCCAGGAGAAACCGCCTGCGGTCCCGGGTGAAGAAGCTGCTCCACAGACCAGCCTCCGCCACGGACCTGTTCAGGGACCCTACGGAGTCCCAGTGCTCACTGGCTGCCTGTAAGTGAGAGGCCGCCCTGCTGGTGAGGAGAAGGGCCAGGCAGGTGAGCTGGGGGTGGCCTGGAGGCCCCCCGGCACCTGAGGCGGTTGGTGGGAGGTTGGCAGGAGAAGAGGGCAGACAAACACGCTTGCCTCTGCCCAGCCCCAGCGTGCCCACTGCAGCCCTGGAGCCCAGAGCCTCCACCATGTTCACGATGTAGGAAGAAAAGGCTCTGCTCGAGGCCTGAGGTCTTTGTGTACAGCCACCAGGCACCCACAGCCCAGCTTCAGGTAGCTCAGCCTCGGCCTGGCCTGAGGCCTCCAGCCCGCAGCCCTCTGGCTTGGGTGTGAACTGCTTTTCCCTTGAGCAAAGTTTTTCCACGGTTTCCACGCATTTGTATACAAGTTCAGGATTTTGTTTTTACCCCAGAGATTGAAGGAATGAATCACTCTCTGTGCTTCTCTGATTTTTCGGGTGATAGTTTCCCAGGTCACAGGAAGTCTTCCTCTCCCCAGAGACAGGAGCTCTAGCCCAGATCCACCCATTGGCCCAGTCCTGACTGCAGGGGGTGAGTTCCTGCAGGCTGGGGTTTGATCCCCACGCATTAGCAGAAGGAGACCAGTGCCTTTGTTATTGCTGTATGTCCAGGTTTTAATTGGACAAATGCCCAGTGGTCCTGAGTTAAGAAGCCTCCTGGCAGTCCCAGGTGCCAGCTTAGCAAAATCTTGCAGGAGGAGAATTCTGTCTGGGTTTCCCCAAATTCCCTCAGCCCCTACTCACCCCTCTGTAAAGGCACAGAACAAGTGAGGCCCCTTAAATAAAAATCAGAGGTCTCCAGCAACGGTGGGCTTCTCTCATCACAGCCATGTGGGCTGGATGGTATTTGAGTATTTATCTAGGCACCATGACAGGGAAACACAAGCTCAAGTCATGATCTCTGCCCTTAAATAATTCACAATCTTATTAGAGCGAGTGGATGATAAAAGCGCAGTAATGGCATCAGAATGTAAGGCAACAATACGGAGAGGAAGAGAGGCAATTGCTAGGGTGATTTTCTAACAATTAGTACTAAGAGTTATGTCCTGTGAATAAAATAAATAAATCTGTGTGGAAGTGACTGCTTCATGAGTATGGGATCCCTTCCTATTTTAAAGGAAGCTGAGTTCCATGTGAACTGTGTACTGTGCTATGATATTTGAGGCATAGAACAAGGAAGGTCCTAAGGATACTATGCTTTGACATTTGAGACATTCTTTACTGTTCAATGTGATTTATTTCTGCACGCCTCACTTTTGTAATAAATTACTAGAATAATACATCTTGCTATAAAATATTACTAGAAGATCAAATGGCCAGGTGACATTTATTGTTATTTTCTATAAATGAACACAATCTCTGGTATGCTAAAGTGATAGGTATTATAGAAATATTCAGATAGGGAGACCTACAGGCTTGATTACAGTGAGATTTACTATCACAACCCAAAGTTATTGCTTAAAAACAAACAAATAGGGAGTCAACTAGAAACTGAACCAAATATAAGCCCTTAAAGGGAAAATGTAAATTGGATAAGCTTTGCTATTATAAGAGTAAGAAGAAAAAATTTAGATGCAAGGATGAGAAGCACATTGCATCCACTCTAAGTTGCTGTTAAAGGAAAGAATGATATACTATGAAAATACTTAATACACATTGTAAAGAGATTTGCTCCAAGAGGCTTTCCTAGAGTAGGTGGTATTTCAGTTAATTTTTTTAAATGTGAAGAGGTTAGCTAGATAAGAAAAAGGTGTAGGGGTCCCGGATTGGAGAGGGTGCAGGCCAGGCTGAGGGAACCCGCCCCCCCATGTACAAATTTCATGCACTGGGCTTCTAGTATATTTTATAAAGGACTTGTATCTAAAATATGTGAATAACTATTACAACTTCATAGTAAAAAGACAAATAGCCCAATTTAAAAATGGGCACAGGAGCCCTGGCCAGTGTGGCTCAGTTGTTTGGCACCATCCTCTGTCACGGCTCGATTCCTGGTCAGGTCATATGCCTGGGTTGCAGGCTTAATTTCCAGTAGGGGCATGCAGGAGGAAGCTGACCAATATTTCACTCTCACATTGATGTTTCTCTTTCTCCCTCTCTCTTCCTCTCTCTCTAAGAATCAATAAAAATATTTTTAATTGGCAAAATATCTGAGTAGACATTTCCTCAAGGAATATATACAAATGGCCAGTAAGCTTGTGAAAAGATACTCAACATCACTAGCCATCAGGGAAATGAAAATCAAAACCATAATGAGATACTAATTCATACCCTCTAGCATGGCTATAATTAAAAAGTCAGATAATAGCATGTGTTGACAAAATTAGAACCCTCATACAGTGTGCATGGGAATACCAAATGGTTCAGCTGCTATGGAAAAGGGCCTGGCAGTTCCTCTGAAGGTTAATCACAGAGTCATCATATGACCCGACAATTTCACCCCTAGGTATATACTCGAGAAAAATGAAAACACATGTCCACACAAAGACTTGTGTATGAATGTCAATAACATCATCTTTCAAGACAGCCAAAAGGTGGAAACAACCCAGATGTCTATCAGAAGATGAATAGATTAACGAAATTTTGTATGACCATACAATGATACATTATTCAGCCATAAAAATGAATTAATATGGATGAACCTTGAAAGCATTATGCCAAGTGAAAGAACTAATCTTAAAAGACCACATGTTGTGAGGTTTCATTTTTATGAATGGCCAGAACAGACAAATCCATAGGGACAGAAGGTAGTTGGGTGGTTTCCTATAGTCATTGTGATGGAAGAATTATAACTTAAGAAGTGCAGGGGTACTCTTTGGGGTTATAAAAATGTTCTAAAATTTATTGTTGCATAACTGTAACTATATCAAAACCATTGAATTGTACATTTTAAATGAGTGAATTGTATGGCAGTGAATTATATCTCAATAAAGCTCTTTTTGTTACATATCTGTGGTTTGCTTGACACTGTTTTTACTTTGATCCCTCCCCAGCCCAGTTATGGATTTTGTGCACTGGGAGCTGGCTAACATACTCTGCCTGCCCCAGGCTTCTGCATTGCCCACCCCTCCAACCTCCTGCAGTACCATTGCTTTTATATTTATTCTCCTAGCTTCCTGGAAGCCAAGCCAAGCCCACCTGGGTGACAATAGCAGAGTGTGATGGGTGCAGGTCATTCCAGAGGCCTGCCAGTGGCCCCAGTACATGTCTGACCGCAGCATGTGAGGGGAGCCTGCCCGAGGCTCACTTTTCTCTGTTCACAGGACTTCAAGTCTGTGCTGAGGTCACATAATTAGGCCCTTTGTGCTGGGAGCAGGGGAGATCTGCATCGCACTCAGCAGACAAGTTGCAATTCAAACCGCACGATTCAGGAAGCACCCAGAGGAAGAAAGCCAGGCTCGCATGACGAAGATGCTCTAGGATTTCCAGGTTAGATCCCAGAGTTGGCACAGATACTCAGGAGCCATGCTCTCCCACCTGCAGACGCCAGGGGCTTGCAGAGTGTGCAGAAGAAGCAGTGTTTGCTGATGCCAAGGAACCTGGGTCCGAACCTGGGCTGCAGTGCAAGCCGGGCTCCCTTGATCAGGAGTCCCAGCCTTCCCTTCTCCTGCCCAATTTCCCACAACAGATCAAAGGACACCAGTCAGCCCGCTGCTCTGAGGAGCCCAGGAGTGTCTAGGCAGAGCCATCCACGCAATTGCAGTGGAGGTCACACGGGGTATCGTCGGACAAACAACTGGAGGAAAAAAGGGAGACATCCATTATGCTCAACTGGATAGTATGTCCTGAAATTCCCGTTCTTGCTGGAATTTCAGAATGCGGCCTTATTTGGAAATGCGGATGTTCCGGGTATAACTGGTTCAGTGTGCATGCGGTCACACTGCAGTAGAGTGGGCCCTCTCCACAGTATAGCAATGTCCGACCAGGAGAGGACAAGACACAGATAGACACGTGGGAAGAACGCGGGGTGGCAACAAGGCTTGGATTGGGGTGATCCTTCTTCAAGCCAGGAACACGGAGGATCCCTAGCACCATTAGATACTAATTGAGAGGCAGCAGTCGGGGGTCCCCGCCTGGGACGTCAGAGGCAGCATGCCCATCACATCGGAACCTCAGACTCTGGCCTTCAGAACGGGGAGCACACTCCTGCCAGCCCAGGCTGCCCAGTCCGTGCGGTTGGTTACAGCTCCTTGGAAACCATGGAATGTACTTTATTCCTGATGCCCGCAGGCTCTTAGCCCAGGATGAGCATAGACATCAGGAATTACTGATTCAACCAGCCGAGAGCCAGGCTTAGGCTGGACCCTGAGGAAAGTGGTGAACAAAGTACACAGCTTTCTCATCCTGACTCCATGGATGAGGCAGACATTACATCAACGACTGCAAGGAACAGCTCAAAAGCCATCCCAGGAGCTACACTGGACCTCCGGAGCGCACAGTGGGCTGCGGGGGGGGGGGGGGCGGGCGAACTTGAGGGAGCCCTGCACTGAGAAGGCGGGGGAGGGGAAGGAGGGGGCTGTGCAGGGCCAGGAGCAGGTGCTTGGTGCTGCGGTGTGAGCCTTGCCCTCCTATTAGGTGTAGTGGAGCATAAGGGAGGGTCACCAGGTTAAGCACAGGGAAGCCTGTGGGCAGAGTGAGTGGTGCGTGTGAACACCCCAATCAAGACAGAGCATGGAGCGGTGCAGTAGACCTAGTAGGACAGGACCCCCTCCATTTCCCCGCCCTGTGGTGATGGAGTCGGCCCAAGCCCTGCCCAGGTGGTGGGGCCAGCACGAGGGCTGCCTGCACACACCGCCTGGGATAAAGGTCTGTGGTCCTTGGCATCCTGCCTCGTCAGCACTTCATGGTCGCTCTGACCTGCTGAATGGTGTCTGGATGTTAAACACCCGCCCTCTCCTCCCCACTGTTACTGAAAGTACTGTTTTTCCAGGTAGCAGAGATTGGGAGCATAGACACCTTTGCTGTCCTTCCTCAGCACCCAGAACACGCAGTGCAGGCCCCTGAGCCCGGGCGGTACAGAGCATGCCTCAGCAGACAGCACACGCGTGCCTTCCCTCTGCGGTTAGCTAAGCAGCTTCCACCCTCTCAGTTCACTCAGAAGTTGGCCCAGGGCTGCTGTAACCACAGGGCAATAGCCCTATAAATCCAGGTGGATGGCAGCTGTGCCTCCCTTTCCCTCTGAGCAGTTGAGCAATGGTTCTCAACCTTCTGGCCCTTTAAATACAGTTCCTCATGTTGTCACCCAACCATAAAATTATTTTCGTTGCTACTTCATAACTGTAATGTTGCTACTGTTATGAATTGTAATGTAAATATCTGATATACAGGATGGTCTTAGGCGACCCCTGTGAAAGGGTCGTTCGACTGCCAAAGGGGTCAAGATCCACAGGTTGAGAACCGCTGAGTTAGAGCATGCGCTCATCTCCTGGGAATGGGTGATGTCCCATGGCTCGTCCCCAACCAGCTCCCATCCCCTGGGAATGGGTGACATCCACTAGCTCGTCCCCTCCACCTTCAGGAAATGTACACTGCAGGCTTCACTGTGGTCTCCGTCAGACTCCTCATTAGTGGAGGATGAGAACTTTGTCTGCGATTATTTTATCGTTAAACTATCAACAGTGGCTAATACATATCTATGGAGACCATGGGCAACAGATATGAACTCATTAAAGCAGCATCTTTCCAAGTCCTGTATGTAAATAAATGTCGCTCAGCCATCTCCCGCTAATCTCCTGGCTGCTAGGCTATCGAAGTAGCTCTCAGAGGAAACAACAGTTTTGCCTTCTTCCTTGATATGGAAAATCAAAACCAAAGCAACACTAATCACGCGCTCTTCAAGGAAAAGCAACAACGGTTCACAATTGGAGCTGCGAGCAGGCCGCGCTCAGTGCGCGGGGAGGTGTGGCGGCCGCAGGGACCCCTTTCATTCCTGCGCCCAGTGAACACTCAGCGCGGCACCTGCGGCAGCTGGACCTGGCCTTGGTCTGGTCGCCCGCTGCTGTGCCCAGACTGGCTCTGGCTGCATCTGGCCTGTCTCCCGAGTGGTTGTCACAAACAGACGGTGCAGATCAGAAACTTCGTGCACAACTGGATCTTTTGCTCCAGATTAAGCCTTCCCTCGGTCCCAGCACCTTCCTGAAGGGCCTGAGTGCAAAGAGGCCCCCGGGAAGAAGGCGGCTCAGAGCACTCACTCCCTTGATGTGAGCGCCGCTTATTCAAGCTTCTGCCCCAGGAGGGCCAGGCATCCTCCCACTGGATGAACAGCGCTCTCTCTTTCCCTGGCTTTGATTCTCATCGTGGGGCTGACCCCAAACTTTCAGGAGCCAATACCTGGGTCCAGAAGCTCCCCCACCCAAGCATCCCTACAGACTGGATGGCAGGAGCCATCCCTTTAAGGACAAAATAGGTGTCCCCAAATCTCACATCCCGTGGACACAGGCCGAGTGCTCCCAGGCCCCATGCACAAAGCAAAACAGCACTGATGACAACTCAGTAACACCAGCGTTTCAGATTTGGAGGGTTCTCAAGAAACCTCTCAGGCGGCTCCAGCATCGTTCCCCAGGCCCAGTTCTGTGACCCAGAGATGGGGGACCATGCTCTGCAAGCCCTCCCCTCAGGAGCAGATGGAAAAGTATGCTAGCATGGCACCAAGGGAGCTGGCATGTGTAAGGTGGCAGGTCCTTCTGACAGGGCAGGCATGACAAGGGGCAGGTGAAGAGGCAGGCTGTGGCACAAAGCAAGAGAAGCAGAGCTGATTGCTTATTTGTTTGTATGTTTGTTTTATCTGTTTTCTATCACTTTGGATGTGAAGAGGAAAGAAGGAGGATTGAATTAGTGTTGGACATGAAAGCTGAGGGTTGACGGAAGGTGTAAGTGGAGGTGGAGGAGGCAACAGAAAGGGGCATGGAAAACCCCATGGAAAAGACCATGGATGCACATCAGAGGAGGGGTGCAACCCCTGTAGAGACAGGGCCCGGGAAAGACATAATGGATAGCGACTCGCTGAGGTTTGTGCTGGAGGGAGAGGATCTTTAAGGCTCACTTTGATGGATATAAATTGTTGATCAGTTGTCATATTCAGCTTTCTGGGGTAGATTCCTTCCATTTCATATTGAAGTTTTCTCTGAGCTTTCTATCCTCTCTCCCAGTGTAAAAGATAGAAAGCTCAGAGAAAACTTCAATATGAAATGGAAGGAATCTACCCCAGAGAGCTGAATATGACAACTTTCTATCCTCTCTCCCAGAGCTTGGTCGGCTGGACCCCACCTGTGCATGAATTCATGCACTGGGCCTCTAGTCTATCTATATTAATAAAAGGGTAACATTCTGAGAGGAGAAACCAAGATGGTAGCATAGGTAAATACTAGAATTGCTGCCACACACAACCATTTCAAAACCACAATGAAAAGAGAAAACAGACACCACCCAGACCCACAGGAAGGCTGGCTGAGTGGAAATTCTACAACTAGAAAGAGACTGAGACTCAGAGGAGGAGTGGAAATAAAGTGCAGAGGTACAGAGGCACGCGGAGAAGGGGCTCACAAAAAGGGCTGGCAGCATTTTGTACCGGAGGGAGGCCCAAGCTCCTGACGGCTCTGAACTCCAGTTCCAGGTGACTTTCTGGGGTCTCAGAATCATACAGGGAGGAGCTGGACTGTCTGGCACCATCTGGCACTGGGAGGAACTCCAGAACGGCTTGAGACCCAGTGCCTCTTAGGGCAGGGCAGAGAATCAGTCTTAGCTGGTTGCTCTGCCCTGTAGATTCCCTGAGACCTCACCCCACCCAAGCTACTTGCAGAGGCTTTTGCATATAAAAGGCTGGGAAACCCCAGGCAGAAGCTAAAATAGCACCTCCTTAGAATTCCAAGAGACTGTGTACCCGGTGGTCAGAGCGGGACCACCCAGTCTCCAACTCCTCAGACCCATAAGGGCCACACTCAGGGGGCAGACTCAGTGGGCACCAAAGCCCCACTGGAGCAAGTCTTGCCCCATAAGGATGTCTCCAGCACAGAAGTTCTCCCACCATAGACACAGCTGATTCTCACAGCCAAATGGCCTGGAGGTCAATTCCTCTCAGTGAAACCAACAACAATCAAGGCTTAGCTACAACAAGACTGTGCACAAAGCTGACAAAGCAGTGCACCAAAAGTATATACCTCAGGTAATTGAGGAGACTGAGCCACTGGGCCCTATAGGACACCTAGCACAGAAAGCCACTCTATCAACGTAAAAAAGCAGCCAAAATGCAGAGACAAAGAAACAGGTCACAAATGACAGAAATGGATGAAAGCAAATGACTGGATATAGAGTTCAAAATCACAGTTATAATGCTTTTCAAGAATATTCTAGAGACTGCCGATGAATTTAGTGAGATCCTGAGGATATGAAAAAGGACCAGCTAGAAATTAAACATATATTGACTGAAATAAAGAATAATATACAGAGATCCAACAGCAGAATAGAGGATCACAAGAATCAAGTCAAAGATATAAAATATGAAGAAGCAAAACCCAACCAGCTGGAAAAGAAAAAAGAAAAAAAAATATGAAGATAGTGTAAGGAGTCTCTGGGACAACTTCAAGCGTACCAACATCAGAATTATAGGGGTGCCAGAAGAAGAGAGAGAGCAAGATATTGAAAACCTATTTGAAGAAATAATGACAGAAAACTTCCCCTACCTGGTGAAAGAAATGGACTTCAAAGTCCAGGAAGCACAGAGAACACCAAACAAAAGGAATCCAAGGAGGACCACACCAAGACACATCATAATTAAAATGCCAAGGGCAAAAGACAGAGAGAGAATCTTAAGAGCAGCAAGAGAAAAGCAGTCAGTTACCTACAAGGGAGCACCCATACGACTGTCAGCTGATTTCTCAACAGAAACTTTGCAGGCCAGAAGGGAGTGGCAAGAAATATTCAAAATGATGAATAGTAAGAACCTACAACCAAGATTACTTTACCCAGCAAAGCTATCATTCAGAATTGAAGGTCAGACAAAGAGCTTCACAGACAAGAAAAAAGCTAAAAGAGTTCATCACCACCCAACCAGTATTATATGAAATGCTGAAAGGTATCCTTTGAGAAGTGGAAGAAGAAAAAGTAAAGATAAAAATTATGAACAACAAATACAAATCTATCAACAAGTGAACCTAAAAATCAAGTGAATAAAAAAAATCTGATGAATAGAATAAACTTGTGAATAGAATAGAACCAGGGGCACAGAAAGGGAGTGGACTGACAATTCTCAGGGGGGAAGGGGTGTTGGGGGTGTGGGAAGAGACTGGACAAAAATCATAAACCTATGGATGAGGACAGTGCGAGGGGGTGGATAAGGGCAGAGGGTGGGGTGGGAACTGGGAGGAGGGGAGCTATGGAGGGAAAAAAGAGGAATAACTGTAATAATCTTGGGAAGGCAAAAGGGCTAATTCAAAGGTAGCCCTGATGTTCTGGGGGAATGACCTTCATCTGAGGCATGGCCTCTTTCACCAAAACTGGATTAGCAAAACAAGCCAGGAGTGCTGCCCTCAGGGAAGGGTGGATTGTTAAGCTGGGTGGAATCCTTGGAACACCTGGGGAAAGGGAAGTTGGAGTTTCAATTCCTCTAGGGCCTGGAGGGAGGGAACACATTTGCAATATGATTAACTCAGGAAGCATATATGAGGCAGGGCTCCCACATGTTACTTTACTATGATTTGGAACATTTCCCAGAGACTGTGCGTGATTAAAACTATGATTTCTCCACTCCTTCAAAGCGTCGCTTAGTTTTTTGGTCTTTCTGCAACAATCTGAATGATAAAGATGTCTTAAAATTTTTTTTAAAAAGAAGCGTAAAAAAAAGGGGGGAGGGGTAATATGCTATTTAGACCAGTCATCTTCAGGACATCCTTTAAGACAAAGCCATGGTGGCAGGGTCCAAGGCAGAGGTGGTTAAGGGCAACCAGGCTGGCAGGGGAGAGTAGTTATGGGCAACCAGACAGGCAGGCAAAGTGGTTAGGGGCAATCAGGCAGGTGGGCAGGCCAGTGGTCCTGAATTGTGAAGGGGATATCCAACTGCCAGTTTAGACCCAATCCCACAGGAGTCCTGGAATGGAGAGGGTGCAGGCTGGGCTGAGGGATCCCTCTAGTGTATGTGTGTGTGTGTGTGTGTGTGTTTATAAATATATGCCTAAAGGACCGAAGAACTGGTTGACCAGTTGCTATGATGCACACTGACCACCAGGGGCAGATACTTAATACAGGAGCTGCCCCTTCATGGTCAGTGCATTACCATGGTGGGAGAACCATTCAGCTGACCTACACATGCCAGATGCAGGGCTCACAGCTGGCCGCCACAGCCCAGAGACCACAGCAGAGTGGAAGCGAGCCTACCAAGTGACGGCAGCAGGCACAGTGGGTCTAGAATGAGCAGGAGCAGCAGGAAGCATTGGACTGCTGGTTTTAGCCAAATTCCTGCAGGCTATGCTGAGGGACTGCACCAGTGCACAAATACGTGCACCGGACCTCTAGTGTATCTATAATAATAAAAATGTCATATGCTAATTAGACCAGAAAGCCGGACGACCTTCTGGATGATCTTCTGAATGAAGCTGGGGCTGTGAGGGCCCAGCTCTTGCACAAATTTCATGCATTAGGCCTCTAGTGTGTGTGTGTGTGTGTGTGTGTGTGTGTGTGTGTGTGTGTGTGTGTACATTTATTGATTTTTTTAGAAAGGAAGGAAGAGGAAGAGAGAAAAACATCAATGTGACCCCCCCTACTGGACATTGAGCCCACAATCTGGGCATGTGCCCTGACTAGGAATAAGGGATGATGCTCAACCAACTGAGCCACACTGACAGGGCAAAATGCAAGACATTTTTGAAAAGAGGGTTCTGTTTTCAGCTGTAATGTGTAAAGAGCTTGGAAATGTATCACTCCCTTTCTCACAATATGACCATCTGGACAAGCTGAGAATCGATGAGTTTTCTGGGACCCATGAAAGAACCATGTTGCAGGATAATCCACCACCAGGAACTGGGGAGACAGATGAGTCCAGGATCCCCTCTGGGCTCTGCTCATAAGTGGGTAGCAAGGCTTAAGTGGGCTTTTGGACAAATTACTGGAGACTGAGTGTGGATTACAGTGAAAGTGAGAAACTTCTGCAGGGCTGCAGTCTCAGGGGGGACCACGCTTTTATGAGCTTCATTTCTAGGGACCTCAACTGATTGTCATGCTGAAGAGCTGAGAAGAGCCTGTCCTGGCTCTGGCAGGGGCAGGGAAGTGACTTTCTGACAAAGAAGCAACTTTGGAAAGGGAGGAAGAGGAAAGGAGGAGCCACCCGGTGGAAGAACCTGCCACACTCCCTCAGCCAGACATTCAAGATCACAGTAACGAGATCAGTCCTGCTGATAACAGGCGCCCTTGAATGATGTGGCAAATAACGGCTGGATTTTGCTGCTTTGACCAGTAGAGTGGAGGTAACAATGCTGGTTCTGTCCAGCTGTAGGGACCAGTAGGGTCTGCTTCTTTTATCTCAAAGCCTGAGCTGTCACCTGAGAGGTTTGACCATCTGGAGGCCACCGTGCTGTGAGGAAGCCCAGGTTTGCATTTGAAGAGGCCACGGGAAAGAGAGGAAGATGCTTGACCAGCCCTGACTGTCCCAGCTCCCAGCATTTTGCGTCTTCCTGGCTGAGTTCCCAGTCATCATCGACCAAACACAAGTCATTGCTGCTACTTTCTGTCTAATCCTACAGTCACTAGATCTACACTAATAAAAGAGTAATATGCTAGTTGGTGTCACTCCGCTACACTCTAAGCCACACCCACCAGCCAATCAGAGCAACTATATGCAAATTAACCCAAGATGGCAGCCGGCAGCCACGGAGCTAGAGCAAACAAGTTTGGTTGCTCCAGCAATGAAGGAAGCTGTCTGCCTAGGCTGGTTGTGACCTCCTCCCAAGGCAACAAAGTTTCAATTACAGAATATAAATAAACCCCAGATACCTGCTCCCAGTCATCAAACAGCCATCAGCCCCTCACCCAGACTGACCAGGCACCCCAGGGGGGGACCTCTACCCTGAAGGGGCTGTGACCAGCCTTCAAAAGCCATCAGCCCCTCACCCAGGCTGGCAAGGCACCCCAGCAGGGACCCCTCCACCCTGAAGGGGCTGTGTCCAACCTGAAAATGGCCTCAGCCCCTTACCCAGGCTGGCTAGGAACCCTAGTGGTACCCCCACCCTGATCCGCGACACCCTTCAGGGCAAACCAGCCAGCCCACCCCCCCACCCATGCACCAGGCCTCTATCCTATATAATGAAAGGGTAATATGCAAATTAACCCTAACAGCAGAACAACTGGGAATGGCTGGTCACTATGACACACACTGACCATCAGGGAGCAGATGCTCAATGCAGGAGCTGCCCCCTGGTGGTCAATGCACTCCCATAGGGGGAGCTCTGTTCAGCCACAAGCCAGGCTGATGGCTGCCAGTATAGTGGTGGTGGTGGAAGCCTCTCCTGCCTCCTCAGTAGCGCTAAGGATGTCTGACTGCAGCTTAGGCCTGCTCTCCGCTGGCAAGTGGACATTCCCTGAGGGATCCTGGGCTGCCTGAGGGATGTCTGATTGCCAGCTTAGGCTCTCCTGATGAGGAGGCCTAAGCCAGCAGATGAACATCTCCCAGGGGGTCCCAGACTATGAGAGGGCACAGGCCAGGCTGAGGGACCCCCCCCCCAAGTGCATAAATTTTTGGGCACTGGGCCTCTAGTGTAATAATAATAACATTGGTTTTGGCCACTAAATTTAGGGACAGCTTGTCATGCAATAATAGCTAACTGGAACAATTTGGGGTCAGGGACAATAAAACTAGGAGGAAGGTGGATGAAAGTGTGTGTGAGGGGATGGTGGAAGCAAAGTGGGTGTAGCTAAGAAGGCAACAGGAGGAATGTTACACTGATGGGACTGTGGATAGTGAGATAAAATTGTACACACATACACACACACACACACAAGGAAATAAATGGGCAGATAAGATCCTGGATCTCCTCAGTGTGGCTACACCGGCTGTGATACTGGACTGCAGCTCTGCGAGATGTTACCACTGAGGACATTCAGTGAAGGGCACACAGGCTACGCCAGCATTGCTTACAGCTACATGTGAAGCTACGTTATCTCAACAAAAATGCAATTAAACCGTTCTAAGCACCACAGGAAAACCTAGTAAAGCAAAACATGGTTTCAGTGGTATTTAAATCTCATCCTTCCATTTGGGTAAAAGAAAACAAAATCAAATCCCATATATTTGGATTCATCTTTGGATGAGCATACACTGCTAACACCAGTCCCCTAAGGATGCTGGCCAGGAGTTCTCTTACATATCTCTGTGTTGCTACATTAAGATGTGGTTTTGTAATAAAAAATAAATGTTTAAGAGAGCTAAATGCAGTCAAATACTCTATCTCTACTTGGCATACATATCTCCAAATGTATGCCAATTATATCCCAATAAAACTGGTTGGGGATAAAAATAAAGGAGTTAAATGAAAAAACAAAATCATAAAAATTTAGGAAAAAATAAATTATTTTTACAACTTTAGGGCGTGGGTTCCCTTCCCCGGGAAGAAAGATCAGCACACAGAAGCAATACAGGAAACAACTGACAGATTAATCTCAAAAAAAAAAAAAAGAAAGAAAGAAAAAAAAGAAAAAAATCCAACCATCAAAACACATAATAAATTTTAAAAATGAATAGCATGAGGATTTCTAACAAACAAAGGACTAATAATCAAAAATAACTTTTAAAAATCACAAAAGGAAAACAATCCACTAGGACACGGTAACGAGTTTGAACAGACCCTGAGAGAAGGGTCCTGAGCGTTGATGCTGCAGTGGGGTTTCCCAGCCGTGGCCTGGGCTGAGCCTCCAAAGGCCAAGGACAATACAGAAGGTGCCAGCTAGCCCCAGGTCTAAACGCTGGACCCCTGGTCCCGGCCCTGCTGAAGGGACATCTAGTCACTCGCCTCCCATCTTGTGCTCCAGAGGGAGACAGAGCAGCTGGCCCCAGGCTAGTCCCTCCTCCAAGTTCACTAAGATGACAGTAGAAAAGGGGAAAATGGGGCAAAAACTTTGGTGAACAAAGGAAATAGAGAGGAAGCAACAGTAGCAGCGCCTTGGAAACAGGGAAGTCGCTGCACGAGTGGTCATGATGCTGCAGATTTGAGGTGAAGTCTAACCAGGTGGGTTAAGCCTGGAGGCCAGCCCAGGATACCAGGGTGCACAGGGGCTGGGAGTGAGAGCAAAGGTATGTCCTTCGGGTCACAGTGTGGGCGAGGCTGAAATAAATAGCACTATAAGCCCTGGTCCCTGGTCCCTTACCACATCTGTCCAGGTGAGAAACACTTCCCGTCATCCTGGCAAAAGACAGGGCTCCGCTCTCTACAAGGGGGAGCCAGGGTGTCTGAACTCAGGACTCAGGTCCAGGGGCAGGTGAGGGCACCAGGCTGCCAACGGGGGTGAAGTGCTGAAACCCACACACACCTCTCCCTCATCGAGGACTAGGAACCAAGTGTGCGATCCTTAAACAGGATCTGCATGATGCTTCTGGAGGAGCCTGGCCAGCCCAGTGGGATTTATGTAGAGGCTGGCCTTTCCGCACGCCAGCAACGCCCGACAAAGCCCCACCCAGGCGCAGAGCTCGTGGGGTGCCTGCAGAGACAGAAACTGTAAAAGAGTGAAGAGCTGGGGGAAACAGAGACACTGGAGGAACAGGGAAGGGGATGTCAGTATGAGTGCTATTCCAGGACATAAGATAGCCAATGAGAGCTGGCTGCTTAGAACGCAGTGACAGTACATTTTAAAGCGATCATTCTGAATTTTAAAAGTATTCTTGGAAATTAAAACAGCAGATATCCCAAACAATAGCATAAAAGAAACATGAAAAAAAAAAAAGGTTAAGAGACATCTTCCAAAAGACAGGACACTGCAAACAAAAAAATAGGAGAGAAGAGAGAAAAACTATAATAATTAGAGGAGCAGCCCAAGAGGTTCATAAGCAGAGAGGCTTGGAATGGAGACCAGAGAAAATACACGGCCGTGGGGAGGGGGGTGCAGAACATAATAAAAGAAAGTTACCAGGTTGCAAGCAACAGTCAGGAGCCTACAGTGGGAAAGGCCCACTGAGCCCCCATGTGAGATGGGGGCACACAGAGCACAGATGGCGAGGGATCCCTGAAAGGTTCATGGGGGAGGGTGGCCTCATGGAAGGAAGAGAGAGGAACAGCATTTTAGCAGCAGCTCCAAGGCCCAGCACACAGCGGCCAGGGCTGCAGAGGCGGGGGGTGGGAGGAGGTCAGGATGGCTAGCTAAGCTGCCAACACAACGTGGGTGGTAGCGTGGTCTGTGTACAAGATCTCAAAACACTTTCTGCCCCTGGCCCAGAGCATTTCTCAGGACACTGTTTGGAGGGGGTGCTTCGCAACCAACACGGGCATTGGACTCAGCAAACAGAGACCCTGCCCAGGGAAGTGAAAAGGGCCCCCATGACCCCAAAACCACAAGGGGCAGAGCGCAGAGATAGCCAGTCCCCATCAGAGGGCATCCTGGAAGGGTATCACGTCCACAAGGGAGGAGGATGAGCCCACAGCCCATGTACCTACACAAACTGCCAGGAGACCCCTCATCCCAAGCCGAGGAAAGAACGGGGAGCGAACACTAAACAAAGGGGAACTTGGCAGCCCTTTACGCCAAGCAAAACAAGAAGCTGCGCACAATGAGGAATGCGCGCTGCATGGCGCGCTGGAGCGATACCAGGCGGCCAGGATTCTGTAAATGCCCAACACCGATTCCCCAAGCTGCTGCCTGATTACCGTGAAGGGCTCGGGAGGCAAAGCAGGCCTGTGTGTGTGTGTGTGGGGGGGGGGTGGCGAGTGCGGGAGGGAAGGGGAGCAGAAAGCTGGACCCCTCTTCCATGGTAGGGGTTCATTAACTGGAGTTAAACTGGAAAGCCAAGGCATGGCAGCCCTGAGCGTGTTATTTAAAGAGAGGAGAAAAGCACAGAGGAATCCGCCAGAAGAATTCAGAGCCAGGCCTCTGGGGAGGGGATCGGGACAGAGGCAATGCTGGTTTTCATTATAAGCCTTGCATAGCCGTTCAACTTTTAAAACTATGTACATGTATGACTTTGATAAACATAAATTAAAATGGAGAAAAAAAAAACTACCAAAGAAACAACAAGGAAACGCTTACATGGGCGAAGTCAGCACATTTCACATCGTTACCCAGCTTATCCTCAGCGTGTGGGTAAGTCCCTGGGCGTGTGGGGCACAGACCAAAAGGGGCAGCCTCCCACAGCATTCTCTGAGGTCTTGCTTGTGATCTGAAAACCACGCACAAGTTTTATTGCCTCATGACCCATCGCTGTTTGTTTTTATAGCGCAGGCAGGTTTTTCCTTCCCTCCTTCCCCTCGGCCTGCAGGTCAGACGCTCACCGGGCAGCCATGGGATGCTGCTGAAGAGGGGAGATGCCTCACCGTCTCCTCATACTCAGAGCCAATGCTGCAGAGACTCTGCTTCTGTCTGCTTCCTACAAGGCCCAGGATGGTCCCTCTCCGTGGGAGGCCTTCCTGGCAGCCTTCAGGTAAGAGCAGAGGGAGACAGGAAGTGAAGAGGTGAGCACAGGGGGAGGCATCTTGGTCTTACTGGGGAGATAGGATCCCCCCAGGCTAGACCTCAAGCTCCATAGCAGTGAGAGGACCCGGGGAGGCAAACTCTGCGGTGCAGAGTGGGACGCCCGTCCTGCCTCCACATCCACCTGAGAATTCTGCATCATGCCATGTGGCAGCTCCCAGCAGCTCCTCCTGTGTCTCCCACCATACCACAGGGCTTCACTTCATTACCAGTTGCTGTCAATTGATGTATCACGTTTACCCTGAGGCTCAGCACCTCGTTCTGTCTGACAGAGCAGTGTGGGGCTCACAAACAGGAAAACAACGAAATCAAAGGGTGGCGGACAGACAAGCTGAGGTGCAGGATGATAGACTGAGGTGTGACTTGGGGCGGCCCCATGTCCCCTGTCTGTTCTAGACTTGAAGTTGACCTGGTGCTCCCCACTCACGGGAGCATTGCCAAGAGCAAGCAGCAGAGCCCCCAGGGATGACCCATTCCTGGCCACTTCCTTTGAGCCTAAAGGTGGCTGCGGGAGGAGAGGCATCAGCTGCCAAAGCCACAGGGCTGAGAGAGGTTGCCCCACTGGGAGGAGCCAGCAGAGCAGAGAAGGTCCTGCCTGCCTTGCTGTCACCACGGGGAGGTGACAGGGCCGTGAGGGGAGTGGTTGTTTAGCGAGCCCCACTCAGGTGTGGGACTCCCTGCCCCCGCAGGTCTCTGTGACGCTGTGGTCCAGGGTGCCCAGGTCCTGGAGCTGGTGGGGACTCAGCACAGCAGCATCGCGAGGGCGGGAGGGCTGCCCCAGTGTCCTGCCTGCGCAGGTCCTCCCCAACCTAGTAGGCCCGGGGTGCCTCCAAGCCCCTGTCCTCCTTGCTCCTGTGAGCAGCCATCTGCGGGCCTGGCATCGCAGGCTGACTCCTCACCTATGTGGGGCTGGGACGGGGGTTCCCATTCCACACACACAGGTACTTCAGGTGTTGCTCGAGGTCCAGACGTTGGATTCCAGAGGCAGCCATCATAGCTGGCGCTTCAGTGAGGCATATGGCTCCAGGAAGGCAAGCATTCCCGGGGCAGAGAGGAAGATGAGGAAGGGGAGGCTGTGAGACGCACAGGGTAAGTGCCGGCCCCACTGTCTGGCAGGCTGAGCAAACACAGACCAAGTGGGCAAGCTGCAGGCCCCTGGTGCTCAGTACCTGCAGGGTTACTTGGTCCTCACAGCCGGGGGTGGGAATCCTTCCTCTGTGACCCTGAGCCTCAGACACTGGTTCCCAGGAGCCAAAGCAACTGTGGGAGGCCTCTGCCCCCTGGAGAGCATGGAGCAAACCTGGGCTCTAGATTTTGTCGTCCATCACGTCGCTGATAGTCCCAGTGGCTTCTCTTACCTCTGCCGCCCCAGGGCTGCAGATTCAGGTGGCGGTCCAGGCCTGCTGCCTCTTCTCAGCCCACACGTTCCCCTTTGATGATTTCATCTCGGCATGGCTCCAGTTACCATCTATCTGCCGGGTTTATGCATCTGGCTAGACTGTGTGTGGGGTCCCCCAGGCATGTCTCACTTGCAGGCCCCCTGGAACACCGCATGTTCTTCACCAGGTCTGTTCCCCCCCAACGCCCTCTACCCCAGTCCCTGACATGTCTCCCTGACACTACCCGGTCTCTGGGCCTGAGAACGTGTCCTGGCTCCATCCCTTTCTCTCCATCTGCACAGGCCAACCAGCTTCCTGCTGGGTTACTGCCAAGGCCCCTTAACCCACCTCCACTTTCGCTCCATCAAATCCATTCTATGGACTAACTAGTAAAATAGTTTTCAAACACAAATCAGATCATTTCACTTCTTCACTTATAGCCCTTTAAATCTTTGATACATTTGGAAAGAAATCCAGATTCCTGCTGTGGCTCACGGCTCCGCGGGCTGGCTTGCCCTCGGCAGGGCTCCAGGCGGTCGTTCCTGCCCGAGACCCTTCCCAGCACTCAGAGACCCGCTCCTTCTCTCTGGGCCCCTCACATGTCTTTCCCGAGCCTCTCATTCCCACTCTCTGACCTAAGGCCTCTCGCCACCCTTGGTCTCCTGCAGACCTCCACACTCACTGAAGCTCCCTGACTCCTTGCTCCCATGCGACCTCAGGCTGAAAAAGCATTTGCGTGTGTGTGTGATTATGCTTTTAATTTACTTGTATTTCGATGATTGTTGTCCTGCATGATCATGGCCCGTGAACACAGAAATCCCTCTAGCCTGTGCCTGCCTGTGCCCCAGGGCCTTGCACAGGCTTAATATCTTGCAGGGTTAGAAATATCGATTGAGCCCTGGCCAATTTGCTCAGTGGATAGAGCATCAACCTGCGGACTGAAGGGTCCCAGTTCAATTCCGTCCAAGGGCACATCCCTGGGTTCGGGTTCGATCCCCAGTAGAGGGCATGCAGGAGGCAGCCAATAAATGATTCATTCTCATCGTTGATGTTTCTATCTCTCTATCCCTCACCTTTCCTCTCTAAAATCAATTAAAAAATTAAAAAAATAAGTACCAATTGAATGGACTACTTGGAGATGGCTATTAAGAGAGTTACAAGAACATTGACTTCATTGATTTTAAAAGGCTTTTTAAGAGATGTTTTAGGTATACAGGAAAGTTTAGCAGTGCGCAGAGACTTCCCATGTGCCTCTGTCCCCAAATGCGTGGCCTCCCTCGTTTTCAACACCCCCCACCAGAGGGCTACGCTTGTTATAATCCGTGAGCCTCCACTGAACATCGTGGCCCAGTGTACGCTGGGTTCACTCTTCATGCTGCACATTCTCCAGGTTCAGACTAATTAGTGTTGACCAGCATCCACCGTCCCAGTTTCAGAGTCTCCAGTCCCTGGACAGCCTCTGTGCTCCTCACACTCGCCCCAGAGCCCAGCCCCTTGCAACCACCCTCTGCTTACTGCCTCCATAGTTTTGCCTTTCCCACAAAGCTACATAGTTGGAATCATGCAGTATGCATAATTTTTTACTCATTTTCAAAATCAGATTGTTCTTTTGCTTTTTGTTGAGTTTTAGTAGGTCTTTGTATATTAAAGATATTGATAAGTCCTTTATCAGATACGTCTATAGGAATATTTTCTCCCAGTCTATGTCGAGTCTTTTCATTTTCTTGAATTATTGATTTTTAAAGAGTTTGTAAAATAGATAGGCCCACGGCCTTCTTCTTAGTCCTTGAACCCACACACAGTCACAGAGCTGGAGGCACGAGAGAGCCTTGACAGGAGGGAGCAGGTGTGTCAGGCCTACCAGAACCCTTTCAGCTGCCCTGATCTGCTCAGCAGTGCAGGTGGTCGAGCCCATCACGCCAGCTTTGGAAAGCCACAGCTGCCCTCTCAGGTCTCCGGGGCTGGCCAGTGCCCAGCCAAGGCTTTGGAGTAGAAAGGCCAGAAGTCCTTTGCATAGAGACTCCTCAGGGAGGAATGGGGCTGCGTGGGCCGCAGGGAGCATGGGGGTCTCGGGCATTTGGGACCCAGCTATGGAGAAATTCAGTTGGGAATTATTTAGACCAGGGGTCCTCAAACTTTTTAAACACGGGTCCAGTTCACTATCCCTCAGACCATTGGAGGGCCAGACTATTGTTTAAAAAAAAAAAACTATGAACAAATTCCTATGCACACTGCACATATCTTATTTTGAAGTAAAAAAGCAAGGCGGCAAAAACATCCGCATGTGGCCTGCGGGCTATAGTTTGAGGACGCCTGATTTAAACTATAATTTGGAAAAAATGTTTTTAAAATGTTGCAATAAAAGAAATAAGAGGTTATAGTTTTTGAATTTTGACAGAGATATGATTTTGTCCTACCTAAATTTTTAATTAAGAAACAGAAAAAAATCAGATAAAAATTAACAAAATGTAAGACAGCTTTTAAAGATGAGTGATGGAATCAATAGAAATTATTGCTAATCAAGTTTAATGTTTAAATATTCACCTTTTACAATGAAGAGGAAGAGATAAATAGCTGATTAAAAAATGTAAGTTCTTTGGAATGTTTAATTATCTAATTAATTAAAAGGAACAAGTCTTACAAAGATATTGGGAAGGAATTTAAATTTCTTGCTGAACTGACAATGAAAACACAAAAATCTAAAATGATGCCATTATAACATGGACCTAGATTTGAATATCATCATTCAGAGACCATTTAAGAATAATAACAATGCAGAACTTGAAATGCCCTAAAATCTTACAGCCCAGCTATCATAAACGCTTGATATCAGTGTTCCCAAAATGTGATAATACTATAATGTACATGTCATTACTCATGAGCTGTAAAGTTGAAAGCATTTTTTAAACTAACAAAAAAAATGTTTAAATGTTTTTGATCAAGCATCCCCGGAAGGAAGACTTCATTATCTTTTTATTTTGACCAAAGAAAATTATTATTGTTATATGAAGGATAGTGAACTGAACCCCTATATTATTATTGTTAAGAATACACACTCAGAAATGCAAGGAAAATAGCAAAGAAATATGTCTAAAAGTTTAGTAAAAATAATATTTTTGAAAGGTTCTGTGATGTTTATGTTGTTTGTCAGCTGTTTAAAAATTTGTAATTTATTGTAATTCTTATCTAGTTTTAAATAAATGATCACTTTTACACCTAATTGTGTATTCATACATTTGTCTTCTTTTTCTTAAAGAAGCCCCCAAAATTGACTAAGGCATACAAGAGCCTAGGTCTGCAGTGACTGACTTGGGGATGAAGGGGGCTGGGAGTCGCCTGCAAAGCAAATGCCCCAGTGCCCCGACAGATGTCAGGGGGAAGCTCCCTCCTGGCCAAGCAGCCCAAGGCCAGCTGCGGAATCAGACCCCTCCCTGTGGGCAGCAAGCCCTCTGTCCCTGCAGGGGGCCCTGACAGGGAGCTCCTGCTTCAGGTGGACACTGGCCCGGCACTCAGCCATTGGATATCTAGGCGGCAGACAACTGTTGAGTAGTCACTCTCGGTCCTGAATCGTTTCTGAAGGTCAAGGTGGGTACTCTTATGCTCCTGGATTGCAAACAGTGGCTCCACTTTCTGGAGGACAAATTGGCAATAAATAGTCAACGTTCGCACCTTTCAGCCCTGTGAGTCCCCTGCCAGGAATCAGTGAACAGAGATGGTGAGAAATGCAGACAGATATGTAAGCAAAGTGGAGGCCCCACGCATCACAAGCCACCGTGGTGATAAAATCGCAACGGTGTGTTAAAATATCCCTTTGTTATGTGTCTTGCAGCTAGATATCCATAACTGGAAGAAATTGACCAGAGTATTTGCTAATGAGCTTCTGAGTGATACAATTTGGAGTTGATTGTTACTTTCTTCTTTATGAATCTGTGTGTGATGAACACAGGTAACTGATAATCAGAAGAAAATGACTTTTGTGGATGAACAGTTGTGGAAGGAACTCAATCAGACATAGATGCTGACATACGCACCTAGGAATATTCTTTCATTGATTTTGAGAAGGGAAAGGAGAGAGAGAGAGAGAGAGAGAGAGAGAGAGAGAGAGAGAGAGAGAGAGAAACATTGGCATAAGAAACCCATCAGTGCCAACCGGGGATCAAACTTAAAACCTTTTTGTGTATAGGACGATGCTTCAACCAACTGAGCTACCTGGCCAGGGCTGTCCTTCTTTAAAATAAATGGCTCTAGCAGACAAAGAAATGAGTCCACCTCCCTCCTTTCTCCAGGTTCCTTGGAGCCTCTGCTTAGACACTGACTTCACAATGCTCTCCTGAACTCAGAGCAGACTTCTGCAAGATTACTTGCATTCTAGTGTGGGGGCACCACCTCCCAGGGAGCGCAGGCTATTAGTCAAAGCCTCGTGGGCAGCCAGGCCATCCCTTGATTCTCACGTTGGCAAGAGCCATGTCAATGCCTGGACCAGGATGTCTAAGAGACGTACCCTGTGCCCTCCTCCAGCAGGGCAGCCCTTGGCCTGAGCACTGCAAAGTGGGGAGACGGGAGTGAGAGATCGCTGGGGGCCCTGATTGTGCCCTAGAGCACCTCCACCTGGAAGGTGCATCTTGGGAGCCACAGGAGGAGCAGAGCCCACATATCCAGTGTCGTTGTCAGTGTCACTCACCCTGAAATCATCCTACATCCTAGGGAGCAGCATTCTCTTCTGGAGTCTCTTTTGAAATAAGCCTGGGATTGCGGCGATACATAAACTAAACATGACACAGAGCATAACTTTTAAACAAAGATGAGGAAGGGGAAAGGAGCCAAAAATAGTATATGCAACTGTGCCCTGGTCTGTACATGGTGCCCTGTAAGTGTGGGTACAACCCGACGCTAAGTCTTCACCTCTGAGCCGGGAGCAGGAGAGCAGACTGGGCCTTGGCTCAGGGCTTGGACTGAGGCTACCACCAGCACCGCTGGGGTTCCAGTCACAGCAGCCGTTTGTAGGATCTGCCCTCATAGGACTCTTCCTGGGACTTGGTGCCATAGGAGTCTCCACTGGCCAGGGGAACCTCGGGCCCCAGTCCCCAAACAGAGAGTCCCAAGAGAAAAAGTATGCTGTGCCAGCATGGCCCAAGGTGAACCCGAGGAGGAGCAGTGAAGGATTGAAGAAAAGACAGACAAGAGAATACAGCTGGGGCTCGGTGATCTCCTGTGCCTGGATGAGGACACAAAAGACTCAGCCTGAAAGCTGATGCTTTATTTTATAGTCTGATTAAAATAAGAGTAGATTAACATGTATACAAATGTTCTTGTTTGGCAACACTTGATGCACCTCCCACAGCCCATTAGCTACTTAGGAAGGAATTAGGGAAGGCTACAAGGTCAAGCTTAATTATGCTAGGAGAGCTCTGTCCTCCAGACTGGGACTTGTTTGTGGCCTGTGCCACAGGTTAGCCCGAGACTTTACCCTAGAGCCACTCCCTACAAAAAATGAAGGCCAGGAGAGGCTGGGCTGCAGAGGAAGGGCAGTCTTGTGCCAGGAGCAGAGGAAGGGCACTTCAGAGACCACCCCACCAGCCAGGGAAGCAGCACTCTGAACTAGGTGCCTGAACATGGTATGGCCCAGGAACCCCACCCTCCCTGGCTCTGCATCCACACTCTGGGATGTCCTGTAACCGGGCTTTCCCACCAACAGGCAGGGAATGAGGTGGAGCAGCTGACCAGGGCTCTGCTCAGTCTGGTGCTAAGTCTGCAGGCCAGGTCCTGGCATGAAGGAACCATCTCTGGAGGTTCGGAGGCAGCTCTGAGTGCAGCCACCAGCTTTCTGGGAAGATGCCCAGTCTGAGAAGACGGCAATGTCTCAAGGAAGCTGGGAAGTAGGAGATTGTGGAAGAGGCACC
This sequence comes from Murina feae, assembly GCA_004026665.1. Lineage (NCBI taxonomy): Eukaryota > Metazoa > Chordata > Mammalia > Chiroptera > Vespertilionidae > Murina > Murina feae. The sequence goes on from PVJC01003091.1 coordinate 61,927, forward strand.
ACTCACACAGTGTTGCAGTGGCAATGGTGGATTTGGAGAGTGCCAGGAAACCACGCCAGGAGCCATGCGTGTTCTGGTTTTGGTCACAGCTCTCATTGGGCATTTTCCCCACATCGCCTATTCTTAGCCTTTCAAACAACGCACTTGAGTGCTACCCATCACCAGCCTGCAAAGATTTACACTGGGCTGGGTATTCCCAACCATGTCTCCACCTCTGCCCAGCAGCCCCTCAGCCCAGCTCATGCCCACCTGGAGGCCCACACTGGATGCATGAAGCCAATCTGCTATGAGATGCAGGAAAGTGGTGTGCAAAGCTCTGATATTTATCACTTTCCAAATTCATCATGGCTTAGTCTTCCAAAATGGAAAATATTGCTTTGATTTCACCATTAATATATCCCAAAGCCCAGTTCACAGGTTTTGGAGGAGGGCAGACCCCCCATCGAGGGCAGCACCTGAGGCCCAAGGCTAGGAGCAGAGGGCTGAGTCTTCCTGCTGCTGAGAAAGGCGCTGGCCTCGCCCTCCTACTAGTCATTGGCAGAAGCCCTCGCAGTCATGGGGTCCTCTCCTTGCATGTGCCCAGGCAGGTTGAGGCCTTCCTGCTGGCCTCCCCTGACAGACAGGGCTCCACAGGCAGGAGACAGAGCAACAGTCTCTGTAGAAAGCCTTTGTGAGCAGCAGTTATGTGCCAGCACTGTGAGCACAGGGTACTGGCCAGCCCCAGCATGAGTCAGGAGAGGCAGGTCCTAGAAGGGGAGAGGTGGTGAGAGTGGTAAGGTTTGAGGGAAGAGGACCCTCCCACTACTTTCAAGTCAGGTTAGAGTCATGGGCCCCAGGGGCCCAGCTGCCTGATGCCTTCGACTTCCTCATTCTCATTCTCAATCTGTCTCTCTGTCTCTGTCTCTCTCTGTGTGTCTCTGGCTCCATCTTATTCTCCTCTCTGTCTCTCTCTGCTTCTCTCTCTATAAGTTTCTTCTCCCCTGTCTACCTCTATCTCTGTCTCTCTCCTTCTTCCTTTCCTCTCTTTTTTCTGTGTCTATTTCACTGTCCCTCTCTGTCTCTCTGACCCTCTCCGCCAGCCTCACCTGCAGCAGTTGCTCTGTGCCCAGGACCGCCGGAGGCTTGCTCCCTGCTCAGCTGAGTCTGCCCCAGTCCTTGCCTATCACCCTGCCCCACCCCAGGCTGTGTCCTGACCCACCCCCAGGCTATGTCCTCCATCACATAGCATCTGCTCCTGTACATGGATCTGTGCCTGCTTCCTGCCCCTGGAAGCTGCAGAAACTGCCCCCACCCCCAGCATTCCTGTCTTCCCATCAGCTTTGGGTAGAGAACAGCTGCTCAGATGTCTATTATATATCCTGAAAGTTTGTGTCTGTCTGGAAATTTCTAGAAAGCTCAAGAGCCTCATTTCACCTTTCCCCTTGGTCTCCCGAAGGGTGGATAAAGTTTTCCTCTGCCTGTGGTGTAGATGGGGCAAATTAGCTCTGACCTTCACTGTCCAAGCTCAAGAGAAGCCAGAGGCCACACTGCCACAGCCCCCTGTGCTACGCTGGCTGCACACCAGGTTCCCAGCCCAGCCTGCTGACTCTGTGACCCTAGGGATGGGAGTCTGGTTCCCCACCCCCAGTCCTGATTCTGCATCCAGTCTACTGAGACCAGTGACATGAATGTTGGTCAAGTTCTTCTCCAGGCAATAAGGATCATAGCCAGACAGGGTCATGGGCAGGGGTCAAGAGTTCGTGAAGGTATCCCCATCAATGGCAGGGACTATTGACAGAGTGGCATAGCAGGGTGCAGGCAGAGAACAGAAGCAGTAAAGGGGAGCATTAGAGAGAAAGATGGGGTCTGTGATTGAGCATCCTCTCTCCTTTCACATGGTGTGAACTGATCCTCCAATTTTTCAAGGAGAACTACACATTTGGATTTTTATATGAGAACTAGAGGCTTGGTGCATGAAATTAATGCACTGGGGGGATCCCTTGCCCAGCCTGCATGCTCTCCAATTTGGGACCCCTCAGGGGATGTCCAACTGCCAGAGATCAGGCAACTGCCCTCCCCTGCCAGCCTGATGGCCCCGAACTACCCTCCCCTGCAGGCCTGGTAGCCTCCCCCATTGCCCTCCCCTGCTGACCTCATCTTGCCCACAATGGCCCTCCCCTGCCATTCTGATCTTGCTCCAACTGCTCTCCCCTGACAGCCTGATAGCCCCCAACTACCCTCCCCTGCTGGCCTGATCTCCCCCCCTCCACACTTCCTTCCCTGCAGGCCTAATCTTACCCCCAACTGCCTTCCTCTACTGGCCAATTTGGTTCTGATTGGTCAGTTTCTATGCCAGTCAGCATCAAAAGCTATGCCTCCTAGGCAGCCATTGGCTCCTCACACTTCACCCAGATTCAGTTCTGATTGGTAGGTTTCTATGCCGGTCAGCATATCTGGGCCTATCAACGGAGCCTGGTCAGAAAGGCAGGGCTGATCCGCAGCCCCAGTGGAGGCCTGGAGAGAAAGAGAGAGGCAAGTTCTGATCAACAGCTGCTTCTCTCTTCAGGTCTCTCTCCTGGCCTGATTCGCAGCTCTCTCAGCAACCCAGCGCTGATTGCAGGACTGACTTCTGGCTGGTCAAGCCTCCGGTTGTGATGGACCCAGGCTTTTTATATATTAGGATGTTGCGTTACAATTAAACCTTTTTTTGAGAAGCATTCTGTAAGCCAAGTAAAATTCAATGACAGGGCAAACTGTCCTGCATGCCACCTTAATGACCTCTGCTGTGCCCTAGCATCCACCCCCTAAGCCCTCACCACCACCATCCTGAGGGCTGGCAGGCTAGGTCGTCCCAGATCCCACACTTCCTTGCATCTGCCTGGGTCACATACTCCTCCCCACCCAGAACCGTGGGGGCACTCACTTGATCCCCCACTCTGGGCCCACTGCAGTCCACAGCCTGCAGCTAGTCAGCCTGCCCTTGGCCTGCAGACCCTGTCCTTCCTGCCTCTGCCTCTCCAAGGCTGATCACAAGCAAAGCTGAGGCAGTCAGATGGTCCAAGCCTCAGCGATCCGGAGAGCCAAGCTGCAGAATATGCTGTCTGGGGTTTCTGTCCCTACTTTGCTATAAGGGAAGATGATGTTGAAACACAGATACTTCTGCCTCCACACAGGCGACCAGGCCCAGGCTCCACCAGGAGCTGTGCCTCATGGCCCCCAAGGAGGCTGCTGCCTGACCTGTTTGCAACTTAGCTGAGCTGATTCTTCACCCGAGAAGTGGGATGACTAGCTGCATCATGCTAGATACAGAGGGACAAAATTAGAGAGCTGACTTTAATTACCACTGCTTTCCACCAGCAGATACCCTGGAATAAATAACAATGGCTCACATTTATTGAACCTACGTGTGTGATGCATTTTTATAATGTCTGACAAATACCATCTCCTCTGACCTTTACAACTGCCCGGCGTTTCCATTTTCCACACCAAATCCCTGGTTCCAGAGAGGCAGGGCCATCATCCCTGGAAGAGCACAGATCTGAGAGTTTAATTTGTCTTAATGTTGAGCGTGGAAACATTAGCTGGCTGCAATGACCAACCTCCAGCCCCTTTAGCTCTCTTGCCTTAGAAGTTACCACCCTCGTCAGAGGCTGCCATTGGCCCTGCAGTCCAACATGAGTGGGTACAATTGCCTGGACTCCCCAGAGAGGCTGGTTGGTGTGCCTCAATTTTTGACATAGAACTGTGGGCCTTCCACTACCTGCCCCCTCCCACCCAGATCCCACTTCCTGACTGTGTAACCCAATCCTAGTGTGTGTAACATTACCCACTGTCCCAACCAACTTCTACTCATCCTTCAGAACCCAGTTCAGAAATACTCCTTTACTAGAAATTGTGCCCAGCAACCCTACCCACAGTCAGGCTGGACTGAACCCCCCTCTGGCTACTCTGGCACCCATGCTTGACTGGATAGAGCACTTTTCATGTGGTAGGAGTTCACTACAGAGTGAATGACCTAACTAAGCAGAGGCAAGGCAGCCCTACGTCAGAGGAGATGGTATTTGTCAGATATTATAAAAATGCATCACACACGTAGGTTCAGCTGGAGCGTGAGGGTCCAGCTCTCGCCTGAGGGTCCCAGCAGCTCTTCCCAGGACCCCTACTCCCTGCCTCTGATGATATCCCTGACCATGGTTCCCCACTCCCAAATAAGCCACATCCTGCTGGGAGGCCCTGGGGCCACAGAGCTGCTGAGAATGGAGTCACAATGCATGCTAGGTGTCCAGACCTGGGTTCTGGGAGAAGCCCCCTGGCCTTCACTTTCCACGTGGCTCTTCCTGTGTGGATGGACTGGGACATCTTCACTTGTTATAGCTTTCTATCTACACCTGGCTCTGATGCCTTCTCTTCAGGGTCTGTGGTGCCTTCCTCAGGGTGGAACAGGGCTGAGGGGGCCAGGACCCAGGTGAGCAGGGAAGGTGATAAGGTGAAGACAGCCTGTAAGGTAGGACCAGAGCTAGATTACTGCCTAGGCAATGCCAGAGAGGAGTATGCAATCAAACACATAGGGATATGCATCCCAGCAGTTGATAGGGTTCCCTGAGGCAGGTCACTTGGTGGCAGAGCGCCCCCTGCTGGCCATGCTGATGCTTCTGCTCCAGGCAGGTACTCTGCTTACAGGATGGAGGGGCCAGGAGTGCTGGATGGGGAGTACAGGACGTACATGCAGGACCATTTCTCTGTGTGTGTGTCACACACACTGACACCTCTCTTGAGAACCCCATCTGCCCATGGGAACCACCAACAAACCAGTCACAGTCAACAAATTCTTAAGCACCTCCTGCATGCAGACACTGCCCTGTACGCGCCCCGTCCCGGTGCTCTCCCCGGGGCATTCATTCCTGCCTTCAATTTGCCATGGACCCTTCTGTCCCACCTCCAATGGCCCCACCCCTCGGAGCCGGCCCTTTCCCCTGGCCCAGGTCCTCATGCCCCTACCAGGAAAAGTGGCCACCAATAGGCCAACTGGGTGCCCTGCCTCTGCACTGGCCTGCACCCACCAAGCCCAGCCTGCACACCTCTGTACACTCCACATGCTGCCACTGACCACTCACACACCTATTTCCTCCTTGAGAAAGACCACACTCCTCGCAATGGCAGCTAAAGCCTTGGGTGCTAAGAGCAGCCTTGACATCTTCCTCTGCCCTCACACATATGCCCCCCAAGCCAGCTGCAGTCCAGAGCACTATCCTCTGAGAAGACTCACACCTCCACAGACACCCCATGGCTCACTCACAACTGCATGGGTACACCCTCCTTCACCCCTCACACGTGGCCCTCACCCCTTGTGCCGGGACAGGCTCACCCCGTTTCTCTTCACCATCCCTGTGTCACAGGTACCCACCCACTCACCTCTCCACAAGAGACCCCACTGAGACACACACCCCCCGGACATGCCCACAGGGCCAGTCTGGGGCTGAGCTCACAGCTCTGTGGGGAAGGAGTGCACAAGCCTCCATGGCCAGCTCCCAGGAGCTGCTGAAAGGCACTGCATGTGCAGGATTCTGGTCCTCCTGGAGGGCAGCGGCAGGCAGCCAGGGCCACATGCCTGGGGGCGAGATGGGGCAGCCAGCAGGACCATTGTTCATGCCTCAGGCTGCAGCCGGGCAGCTCTCCCCCAGAGCCCCGCTCCACCGAAGGGGCAGTGGGAAAACCCAGGGTCCATTTAAGCAGCTTTCCTCAAGCAGAAGTTTCCCACATAGCCTTCCAGCCAGGGCACTGCACCCAAACTTTCTACCTCCATGGCAACGGCAGCCTCGCTTGGCACCGTGTCTGCCCAGAGCCCAGGGGGAGGCGGGCAGGGGCGCGGGCACCAGGTTGGCCGAAACCCTGGATGACACGGTGCTTCTGTGCGAATCCCTCCAGCCCTCAGATCGTCCCTTTCCAGCACCATGAGCCACCGTGACCTACACGAGGCTTGGGGACCCATCGAGCGAAGTCCCCACCACTGGGCTCCTTTCAAGCAGCTGTGTAGCCCAGGCACGCAGCAGCACATTTCCCTGCCTTGTTTCCTCGTCCCCTCCTTACTACGACATGCTAGGAGGGCCTGCCTGGAGGTTAGAGGAAATGTGTACAGGCCCAGAGCAGTGGCTGACACCAGTGGACACTTTGAAAGAAGATGATGCTTAGTAAGGACGTCTCCTGGTAGCTAATAATAATAATAATGAGTTAGCAGCCATTTCTAACCAGCAGGGACCTCTCATGCAAATTGCACTTCAGCAAGAAGCCAGTGCTGCACTGCCTGCCTGCACTGTCCCGCCAGTGGAGCCAGCCCTTACCGAGGAGCTCCTGGAATCCTATTCCAACCAACAGGATGAAGCTTTCCCCCTTCAACCTGAGCTTCACAGCTTTATCCCCAGCAACTCTTCACCAACCAATCAGACCAGCTCCATTCCAACCAATCAGGACAGTGCCCTTTAGACCAATCAAACTGCGAGGGTTTGGAGTTCTCATTTGCATGAAGACAGGCCAATTGGCACTCAGGGCAGGGACTTTAGTTTATATAAGTCAACACCCCTCTGGTTCTAAGAGTGAACTTTCACTTGCCACCAAAGAGCAAAGACTCAGAAGGGCAGGGTGAGCATGCAGAGCAGGGCTCTCTGGCCAAGAGGGGCTGGCCCTGGAGCTGCCTGCGGCCATGCTGTGCTGCTTCATACCTGAGCTGTGGCTTCATAATTGAGCTGTTCCCCAGCCGGGCTGCCTGCACAGCCTGCTGGATCCCAGTTGAGCTGCTTGTACTGAATTAAGTTTCCTTCTTCACTGCACCCTGAACTGGGGGTTCTCATTGGTGACACCAACGACCTTCAGTTGACATTTCCAACAAATTCTCCTACACTGCCTTCTACCCAAATTTGCCCCAATTTTGAGCTTCTTCAGGATTCAAAGACACCCTTCCCCCTCAAAAAAAAGGGGTGGGCTGATCTTCTTTCCCATGGAAGCCCATTCTGGCTGCACTGGGCCCAGTGAGTGTGTTCTCTGGTCAGCCTGATGCCCACCTCCCCCTTGACCTGAAGGCCTGGTGCTGGCACTGCATCTCCTGGACCAAGTGTCACACCCTCTGAGTCTCACCCTATGTCCCACTCCTCCACCCCCCAGCCACCCAGGACAGCCAGCCCTTTCTGTCCCTCTGACAGGTTCTGCTGAGAGCCTAAGGCTCAGGTCCTCATACCCAGCCCTTAGGCTGGGCGCCGTGTCTCGGCAGAGGCAGGGCTGATCGCGGCGTTGGACATGCAGGAGCTTTCCATGATATGCTTTGGGACAGAACACAGAAACCCAGCTAGCAGTCCGGCTCCTTGTCCCTAGGCCCCTCTGAGAGCTCCCCCTGCCTGTGGCCTGCTGTAACCTGGCACCCCACACCTCATGCTTCCTGAGCTGTGGTCAAAAATGCTCCTGCCCTTGCAGGTCATGCGAGCAGTGGTCCTTGGAGCCTCAGGACAATGGTGCTAAGAACTCGGTGTTAGCTGCTGAGGTCCCTGCTGAAGGACCCTTTCCTCATCCTGGGTATGCAGGTGGCTGTGCATGTGCCTGCACGGGTAGAGGCCAGTTCCCAGGACCCCTGAGCTGTCCCACCTGCCCAGAACTCACATCTGCTGACCAATGACGGGCTTATCATCAGGCTCCTCCTGGCTCCAAGGTCCCTGCTAAGACCTGTCCTCATTTCTTCTGACCTTTGATTCTTCCTCCCTCCAGCTAGCCCCCTACCTCACCCCACCCCACCCCGCCCTGCCCCCTGGACTCATTCCAGGATTTGCAGATATAGCCTTGCCCTCCAGCTCACCCTGTGCTGTGCCCGGGACCTGGCCCTCTGGCCTTTTCTGCCTAGTACAGGCTCAGGTGGGCAGTGGGAGCCAATGCAGGCCTCTCGCCTTCCATTTCCTCTGGTCAGTGCTCTGGACAGTGAAGCGTTTTGGAGGACAAGGGAAGGCAGACATGCAGGACTCAGTGCTGGGAGGCAATGCTGAGCTTGGTTCCCGACCCCTGGCAGGGCCTGGAGGTGGATTCCTTCCCTCTGAAGCCCTGCAGGGCTCCCCATTCCCATCTTCCACAAAGGCAGGAAGACCTGGCCCTCACCCCACAGGGCCCCAGGGCAAGCTCTGAGGAAGATCCCGCTGTCGGGGAGGACCCACCTCATGCCTTCTGGCCCACATCCTGGTAAGCACAAAGGTTGCAATGGTGGGCTTCCCAGAAAGGCCCTGGGAGGAACAGGGGGATGGAAGGCTACACTAATCGGCACGGGAAAGCATCAGTGGGAATAAGAGAGCAAAGAGGGGAAACATGAAAGAAGGGTTGAGCAGGCTCTAAAGAGTCCATGTTTTAGCCATGTCCAGAGGTTGCTGTTTCCCAGAAAGTGAGCACAAATCCACAGGCAGCAGGACCAGAGCTATCAGTCAGGATCAGAAAGGCAGAGAGAGACAGCTCGCAGGCTGCTTCAGTGGGTGCCCGCTCCCTAGAGGCTGCGTGAGGCTAAAGCTGGGAGCATGTGCCCTGCAAAGGGAAAGGCCCGCCTGGCTCGGGGGAGATGTGACTGGGGTGGCAAGGCATTGTGACCAGAGTATGCAAGCTCCTGGGCCGCTTCCCAAGACAGGCTCTGCCTCCCAGGCAGTCCACGTTAGTCCCTCATCCTCCCAGGGCCCCTGCCCCTTCATGGACCACCCCCTGCTCCGGCGAGGCCCTGTGTGGATGCTACCAGGGATCAGAGTGCTGTCTGACATGACAGCTCCATTTCCTTCAAACCAGGGGCAGTGACTCACATGGGGCTCTTCCCTGATGCCGAACATCTGAGTCCCACAGTGAAAGCCCCAGGGGTTTGGATACTCAATAGCCAGGTGTTGGGCACCAGGGAACTCAAACTTCCACATGAAACTTCAGATTCTGGAGCTGAAAGGCTCCAGGGGTCGCCAGCGGGATGGGCATGGTCAGCAGGTGAGTGTGCGTATCTGGGTCCCTCTCCCTGCTATGGGTCGGCCAGACAGAATCAGAGGGTCCAAGAGGGTTTGGGAACCTGAAAGGTCCCTGTGCCCCTCCATGGCTGCCAGTCACCATGATCAGTGTCGCCTGTGACTGTCCACTGACTTGAGGTCAAATGGGGTGTGAGCCTCCTGGCAGACTTGGCCCGCATCTGTGCGGTGCCCACATACCCACCTGTCTCATCTGAGCCAGAGGAACTGCAGTGGGACAGCTGGAGCTTCCCCCAGGGCCTCCGCCAAGCAGCCTGAGGCCGGAGCTGTCCTCCATGGCGCCCTGCCAGGTTCCAGCTCCTCATGCCCACATCCAGCGGGGGAACCTGCGCTCTCACTGCCTTTGAGGCAGGTCACACGGAGGAGAGTTGGCTCATGTCTAAGACGAGCCTGTTGGCCCTACACACGTTGTTTGGAGGGGAACACATTGTTTTCCTTCTTTTCCACTGGATGCTGGTGACGGGCTCTAGGACATCTGCTCAAAGGCACCTGCTGCTGGTGCCCAGGGCTGAGCAAGCTAGTGCGGGCTGCCCTCTGCCGCAGGCTGCCCTCTGCCGCAGGCTGCCCTCTGCCGCAGGCTGCCCTCTGCCGTAGGCTTTGTGAGTCAAAAGAGAAAATGCCACGTGGGTTCGCTAAAAGCCAGCGGCAGCATCTTGCAGGAAACACTGTGACAAAGGCCACAGTGCAAATGCCAGTGACAAGGCGGGGAGGGCTGCTGTCAACTCAGCCAGGGAGCACCTCTCCCAGAGGCCCACGTCCTGCACTCCTGGGGGTTCTCACCCTGGTGAGGAGCACAGACTTGCTCCCCCTCCCCCCCCGGGGCACACCCCTGTGGCAGAGCCTCTGAGAACGACCTGGACTGGCAGTCGGTGGCCCAGAGAGAAGATGGAGTTGAACTGTGTCCCCAGGGAGCCTGCTTGTGAAGGTGAGCCATCCCTCACGGGCTCAGCAAGCATCCTTTGGGAGCCTCCTCGAAAGATGCCAGGTGCCTTTCTGGGAGAATCACACAAGAACCACCCTGAGGGTCTCCTCAGTGCACGGACCACAGAGCAGGTCGCCACCGGGGCCCGCAACAAGGGGCTTTGTGTCCACAGGGAGTGGCCACTCACTGGCCATGCCATTGGCAAAGGAGCCCAGGCCCCAGCCTGGGGCAGGGAGAGTGCCTGCCAGGAGGAGCAGCCATTCCTTTCGTGCAGCACTCTCCCTGGAGATGGGGGAACAGGACAGTGTGAGCTTCCCTTATTTTTTAATCTAAAAAGGAAGAAAGAAAACAGACGTGGGCAGAGTGGACCTAAAGGAATGCGCGCCTTCCTTATTTCTAGAGCTGCCCTTACCCTCTGCCCTCCGCCCAGGCTGCTCCCTCAGCAGCCCTGCTCCCCTTCACACAGTGCGCCTCCCTGTGGCGTGTGCTGGCTCCCAGGGGAACGCTGTGCTTCCTTGAGTTTAGCTCAGCTCCAGGCCCCTCCCCACCCCCGACACACACACACAGATATCCATTCACCTCCTGCAAGGCAGACACCACTGTCCCCACTTCCCAGATGGGAGGACACAGGCTCCAAGACGCTAAGCAGCTTGCCCTTGGGACCACTTAGCAGAGGCAGGGCAAGGAGTCATCCACCCAGGGTTTGTGCAGGGGCCTCTGGCCAGGCTTCTAAGGGCGTGGCTCCCAGCTGTTGTCTCGGCTGGTGCAGTCCCAGACCCAACAGCAGAGGTCTCATAAGTCCTTGTCAAATGAGTGCATTCACGCCACCTCCCCAGCCCCTGACATCGCTCTTAGAACCCCAGCACACACCCAGGAAGCACTGAGCACATGTGCGAGGGGTCCCCACGGGCTGTGCTGGAGCCCTGAGGGCTGTGACCACAGGGCACCCACATCTCCGCTTGAGGTGTGAGGGTCGGATAGCAGGAGGCGGTGTCCACACCAGCCTGGAGACACCTCACTGCTCCTTCTGCCCCCCCCCCCACACACACACACAGCTCTCTGCTTCCCGGCACCCGGTGGGTCGCAGGCCTTACTGAGCAAAGCTTCTTACTGGACTCTGGGGGCAATAGAGACGCCAGAACTGGGGTGCGACCCCTTCCCTCTCAGAAACCTATGATCCTGGGCGGTGTTCCAACCTCTGAGCGGAGGGACCGGCTCCCAGCCTGTCTGCTGTTCCAGGTTCCAGGTTCCGCCTGAGAAGACACTTTCTAACACCGTGACGTGCACTAAGCCCGGTGTTGGCACCATGCTCCCCAGGCCTGTGTTGGGGCCAATTTTGGCCTGAGGACATTTCAGCCTGTTCTTTGGGTCATCCTATCCCCCACTCCTCCTCTCACCACCCCCCACGCCTCCTCCTCACCTCCCACCCTGCCTCCTCCTCACCACCCACCACGCCTCCTCCTCACCTCCCACCCT